>JAGXJF010000467.1:0-131648 GCA_019208055.1 Stipa capillata | reverse complement strand
ACGTATGCAGGTGGCCGCAGCGCAAGGCCAGCAGAGCGTGCCTCCCGCTAACCAGCCTCTAGGATGGAGCAGCTGCGCATCCACCTCGGACGGCGGCCCCTACTCGGTGAATCCCGTCGACAGCATCACCGTAAGTCTCGTCCGCTAAACGTGTCGTTATAGTACGAGCTGTTCTCATTTTCCTGACTCCAGTGCGGACGGCACGTCTATCCTCTGTTTCGCAGGAAGCCACCAGATGCACACTCACGGTGCAGATTCCTGGCATGAAGGTCCCGGTGGCGCACGGCCAGGTTTTCCCAACGGCGGAGGGGGCAGTCCTGCACTGTGTTCCTATGCGGGAGCACCACGCGAAGGTCCAGGTCGACCTCGTCCTCAATGACTACAGCGAGGTGTTAGTCCCTGTCCCCCCCGAAGAGGAGCTGACGAAGCTAGGGCAGTGCAGAAACTGCTTCATCCAGTGGCCGAAGAGCCAGATCACTATAACCGCGGCGGCCTCTCCTCGGACGGGCCCCTCGTCCAACAACCCCTCTCCATCAATCGGACGATCTCCGTTGGGGCTCAGCCAATCACCCCCCTCCTTTAAAGACCTGGAGGACCATCTTGTCGGGGACCAGCACATGTCACCGATTTTGCGGTCCCCGCCCTCCGAGGTTCAAGGCGACCCCCTGGATCAACCGAGGGGGAAGATTTTCTCTCCCGCCACGCTAGCTGGGACGCTGGAAGCAGCGTTGGCGGCAGGCATGAGCCCGGAGCCGGTACACCAGAGGAAGAAAAGCAAAAAGAGACGGGCCGGCACCGGCGAGAAGGAAAGAAAGGAGCAGAGGCAGAAAACCTTATCCTTCTCAACATCGTCAGTAGAATTATCTACACGGAGCAAGGGCCTCTGGCGATATCATTACGAACCAGGTCAGGACTTGCTCCCACAGGATGAGCTGGACAATCTGTCGGAGGACATGAAGACGCTGCATGAAGATTACCTGAAGATGTCCAGAGATCCTGGTACATTCTGCCAATATTGGAAGGTGAAGGTGCCAAAGGAATACAATTTTTTCATGCAACATGACCAAGACACCTTCGACATCAACTTTGAAGACCTATTCAACATGTACAACCTCTATAGGCTCGACACCACCATGATCAGGCTATGGGCTCTGTACCAAGCCCAAGAGTGCAGACGTCTTCGGGACTCCCATATTGGCATAGTCGATCCGATATGCATGAACGAAGGCTATGCCGGGACCCCAGAGGGTCAAGGATTTCTTCAAGAATACCTGTCGAATGCATTCGTGGTTCATAAGGACAAGGACTGCATACTAGCCCCCTATAACCCTCCGTAAGTACTAAACTTAGCACCGTGGAGTTTATTTTTGTTTTTTACGTACGTATCTTCGCCTGCTTACGTTCAGTTGTTCACATTTACGCAGCGACCACTGGGTCCTAATTGCGATCGTTCCAAGCTGGGCCAAGGCTTTTTACTTTGACTCCTCGCCGAACAAGACAGCGGACTTCACAAATATAACTAAGATTCTGGATGCAGCCTTTTTCAGAGCCAAGTTCTCGGGCCATCAAAAAATACCTGTGAAAGCGAAAAAATTGGTACACCATTACAAGTTCCCTTGCAGAGTTCAGCCGGAAGGTTCCGTGACATGTGGGTACTACACCTGTGCCCATATGGACCTATTTGTCCGGTACAAGAACAAGCATTGGAAAGATATGAAAGAACTGAAGGCTTGGAGCGAGCTGGGAAGTCATATGTACGACTGGCGACAGGACTTTGCTCGGATCCAAAAAGTCTTCGCCAGACTCATCAACCTTGAAGTCATCAATCCGATGGGTGAATTCTACGCCGGCCCCCAATTTCCGAAGCCAAACTTAAGCGGGAATCAATAGAATCGTTGTTTCTGTAATTCAATAAACAATTGTTTCATACTTGTGATCGTCGTTCGAGTGTACATACTATATATGTGATTATAAATGTTATGCGATTAAGACATTTGACTCTGTGAATGAATACTTCGTATAGTCTGTGATTAGGAATAATGTAATACTATAGTCTATTATTATGAATAATCTAAGTGTGATTATGAGCTAACACAAATCAATTTCGGTTAGCAGGAATACATACCGCTACTGACGGGCAATTACTGACAGCCCGTCAGTGAAGGTATACCTCTACTGACGGGCAGTTATTACGCGCCCGTCAGTACTGATACAGTTAGGTGCCCGTCGACATATCTCTACTGACGGGCACTTACGGACAGCCCGTCAGTGAAGGTATACCTCTACTGACGGGCTTTTATTACGCGACCGTCAGTACTGATACAATCAGGTGCCTGTCGGCTAGCAGGAATACATATCTCCTCTGACGGTCCCCGTGCGTCCGTCAGTAGAAATAAACAGTACTGACGGACCCTATGCCCGTCAGTGGAGTGACCCCCTCCACTGACATTTCCAGGGTGACGGGCCCCCTGTCCGTCAGTAGAGGGGGTTTGGCGACCGTCAGTAGTGACCTGTTCTGCAGTAGTGACATATCGATGCAACTTGTACGTGTTCTAGCATATGAAGAGGTGGGTAGCTGCTAAATGGAGAACCTAGTTTCCGGATGTCTAAATTTTAGTCTTAACGAGAGATGCAACGTGAATCGTAGATGCTAACTGAGCCGGTCAAATACGAGCGCGGGTTGCAGCTACCACCACACATTTAGAAGAAGGACGAAGTAGCTAACATCACTCACATTAGTTTCTAAATTAAAAAATTCAAAAAATATTATTTCTCTAACTGTTTATCCAATTCACTATCTATTTTTATCGACGTGTGGACACGTAAAAAAAACTAAATCCATATTGGGTATGTTTTGGAATTTTTTTGGTCTGATCTCTTTATCACGTCATAATGTATTAGTTATCATATTGTTGGTGATGAGCTATATTCAATGTATTATTAGGTTATTGAACATTCCTCCTTAGAAACATAGGGAAATACATTATTATATACTAATAACTATAGAAAAATAATCTGATAGTTATGGTGAAATAGTCCAATAATTATACACCGAGACCATTTCCTGAAGACGGGTTTAGGAATATGTGGAAACAGACATTATTGTGCTAATAATTACAGAAAAGTAATCTAATAACTACAATTAAATAGTTAGATAACCAGACACCATTTCACGAAGACCAGCTTTCATGACGATGTGCCAGTAGCCTAATAACCCATAAATTACTACCAGATGACACTTGACAAAATAATATGGTAACTTGCATATCACTACCTGATAACCACTGGATCCTAAGAAAAGGCACCAAGACATACTCAAGTGAGATATAGTTTGAAGCCCTCGTATACAATTCAAGAGATAAAACATTATGTATTTTCGACATTTGGAGATTTTTTTTATGAAATCAGCTAATTTGGACTCCTTTTCAGAAAAAAGAAGCTGATTTGGACTGGTTGGGACATGGACAGCAGCGGCAGTGTCGCTGCATACCGCTAATAGAAAATCAGCTTTCAATGAGTTAAAAATGAATGTAGGTGTGCTGCACTTACTTCTTTCTCCCAGTCCGTGTACTCTGTAATAAAGATGAGCAATAATAGCTTCGCGAGGCTGCCGCAAACGTTACCAAGCCAAAGGCCCTATTGAATAATCTATCGGTTAATAATCAATTCGTGTTATCATTTAAAAATGTAAAACCAAATAGGAACTCTTAGAAACAAAATTTTAAAAAGTAGTAACATGAGGAAACTAATTTGCAGGGAGTAATAAGGTGGGATGAAGAAAAGTTGTACCATTCCATTAAGATGGAGGCCAAATGCAAGCCACACAGCCATCGGAATCCCCATAAAATAATAGGCGCTAAGATTAATATATGCTCCTATCTTTTGTTTGCCACAGCCAGTAAGCACGCCTGAAAATTAATGCGAAAATACCCATGATATTCTCACGTACGTACAGAGGAAAACTAATTCCAAGATATTTCTAGTAAAATCATGTTTGTCCGTCAACCAACCTGAAAGAGAACTGTGAAGCCCGTCCACGACGAACGATATGGCGAGTATCGGTACCATTTTAGCTATATACGTGACGATCTCCTCCTGGTTGCTATAGCAATATCCCCAAACATTTCGTAGAACGATCATGGTTGTCCCTAACACAACGCCTTCAAATAAGGCCATATATACGACTACTCGCACGGCCAACTTGGCTGCCTGGGGCTGCCCGGCGCCGAGCTCGTTTGAAACGCGTGTGCTTAATTCAGAGGACACCATAGATCAAATAGGTTAGGCGTGTTGGCAAGAGAAACAAATTTAGAATATGATAGGAAAAGTTTATTCTACAGTAACTTGGAAATTTTTTCTAATATCTAGCCTATGTTGATGACATCATAATATTCACGTAAAAAAGGAGTACATCTTACAAGTGTACATATAGATGGACAACGACTAAAAATATATCAATACCACAGGTCATATGTACTCATATACTACCTATTTCCTCAAATATAGGTTGTCGTAAAATGGGTGCAGTCAACTTTTTAAAAATTTAACCACTAATATATGCAAATATACTTTGATACACTTTACAAAAATAATATCATTAGATTCGTCTTGCAATATTCTTTTATACTATGCATAATTTATTATGTTTCATAACATATTACAGTCAGAAATTATAGTCAAAATTTTTATATCGAAGACTATGAAAAATTAAAAACAATCTACTTGAGAACGGTGGGAGTACTAAAGGCACGTATGACACGAGATACTACTTACGGTGTGAGATATGAAGTAACTATACACCAGAAGTAACAAAAAGGATACGACATGTAATTGAAGTAACACACCTGATAGCCGAACTTAGACCTAACGCGACCATGAACATCAGAGCACCCGTGTTGAGACTGCAGAGAACTAAATATAGTCAAGGCTCAAGGCCAGCAGAGATGAAAACGCTCGTGTTCTACGGACTGACAGTGCATGTGAGAATTAATTAATCTCCGTGCACGTTTAATTACCATATTGATAACACCGATGTTTCCATCACGGGATTTTCCATAAGACCAGATAGTAGCAGAAGCAGTTCGAATGACCACCACTCCAAGCTGCATCATCAACATGTACAATTAATGGATACGTGATGAAGAACACATATATGTATTTTCTCGTTAACAGCTCAAGAAGAAATGTCACGTACGAAATCATCATCGCGGAGGGGACGGCCAGCTCTACAAACCGACGCAGCTCCTTGAAGGCATCCATGGAGAACCCAGTCCAGCTCTTGCTGCAAGCGCTGGACAGCCTTACGTAGAGGCCCAGTACGACCAGATTGGCGCCGCCGGTGATGGCGTTGCTCAGAGCGGCGCCTTTGCTTCCCATGCCAGCCTTGTGCACGAGCAACCAGCACACCAGCACGTGGCCGATGGTCATGACGCCGGAGCTCACCGTCACCGGCAGGACGATGCTCTGCGTCTGCAGGAACCGGACGTGGCACTCGAGAAGCCCTTGGACGACGAGTGACGGGATCAGCCAGCGGGCGTAGGCGCCTGCCTCCGCGGCGATGGCACGGTCCTGGCCGATGTACAGCAGGATCCGCTCGGCGTTTGCCCAGGAGAGAGCTATGGGGATGCACGCGAGGGAGAGCACCAGCATGGCTCGCTGCTTGTAGACGCCGAGGAGATGGTACCGCCGCGCTCCGTAGGCTTGCCCGCACATCGTGTCCAACGCGCTCGCCATGCCACTCTACGCGCGTAACAATTGGTATAAATGTCAGATTAATAATGGTTTGCTGTTTCTAAGTGGTACAAGAAATTCTTGTTTCTAAATCGATCAAATTACACATAATTAAGCTTGAATTAATTATGCACCGGTAAATTTGATATGCATGACAAGAATTAACTAGTACGTACGAGCAGGCTGAAGCCGGTGACGTTGGTGAGGGAGGTGGCGAGGGAGGCGCCGGCGAGAGGGAGGTCGCCGAGGTGGCCGACGAACATGACGGACACCACCTGGACGACCTTCTGCAGGATGAAGCTGGTGACCATTGGCCCGGCCAGCCGAAACAGCCTCTTCGCCTCTGCCGCGGCGGGGATCTCGTCGGTCTTGGCACCCCGCCCAACGAGCAGCGGCGCCTCCATGGTCGGTTTCACCATGTCGTTGATGCTCGGTTTCTGTCCTGAGCTGCGTGCGAGTCTGACGACGAAACGTGCGAATCTGTAGTTTAGTACTGTCGACTATCGAGGATTTAGGATATTGTACATAAGGGAAGTAGCTGAATCTGATAACGGCACTTATTAACAACTATGTACTTATAGTATTGGTACTATTGGCGTGATACGCTCGATGCAACAACATGCAGTACCATTAGGTTATGCAGCAACCTGTGATAGAATAGATCTTTGGAGTGCACTTCTTCGCAGTGAAACATGGTGCAGTACCATTAGGTTATGCAGCAACCTGTGATAGAATAGATCTCTGGAGTGCACTTCTTCGCAGTGAAACATGGTCTATGTATACAGCTTTTCCGCTTTCTTAGCTATAGGCATATGGGTCATATGGGTCTGAAAAAAGTTCATTTTGGTCCCTCTTCTATAGGTTTAATTTAGTTTTGATTCTTAAACTCCACAATAAGGTAAGTTTGACCATTAGCTTTCAATATCAGATAAATTTCATCCGTAAACCCCACTCAAAGTGATATGATCGATGATGTGGCGGTTGTTTCACACACATGATAGCCCACTCAGCCAAAAAAAAAGATAAATTAAAGAAAATAAAAATAAAAATATCTTATTTTTCCCAAATTTTCTGTTCTTTATAAATTATCCGTTAAAGAACAATTTTCTCTTTATTTTTAAGTTTGTTTTCGTTTTCTTTTGTGTTGACTAGGCCGTCACATACCGCTTTGACTAGGTTTACGGACTAGATATGTTCGGTATTAAAAGTTAAGGGTTAAACTTGTTTGATTTTTAGTTTAAGGTTCAAAACAGACTTAGACAATAGTTGAGAGACTAAAAATATACTTTTTTCTATTGTTCTCATAGGTCCTATCGGCCGGTCATGGATTAATAATATTATGGTGGGTCCATTCTTCTCCTGGCCAAAGGATCACCAGAAGTCATGGGAGGCAAAGATGCCAAAACCATTTGCGAAATGGGTAAAGTGAAGAGTACCTCTTCTCGGTTTGCTACAGGCGCCCGTCTTAGTGATTCAGTCCCACGTGCGTATCTCCGTACGAACTTAGATCGTATGTTATTGGAAAAGGCATAATCGATATCGTGCCTACCTACTCATCGTGTTATTATTTTTTGAAATATTCTTTCAGAAATATCAGAACCAAAACACGAATTAATTTTTTTTTACAGAATTAAGGGCCTATGAACCCGCGATTGGCTGACTGGACGTTATCAGCCGACTATGACGTGTGTCAGCTAACGACGGGCCAACAGGTAGGCCATGAGAGGCCGACTCGAGACTATTGATCCATGGGAGGCCGATTGGGACCAAATCAAATCATGAGGCATGAAACGATGACATTTATTGCTCACCAACCAGTCAATCGGATGGCTTGTATTAACTATGCAATCAGTGGAGTTTAATTTAACTACATCACGAATTGTACTGCGGCCAGGTTAATTCTCAGTTCAATTTTTCTCCTGATATTTCCAATCAATTAATTGTAGGGAGTACTACAACTAGTTTGACACTTGAATTCAATGTAGTTGTACTAGTAGGTAGCAAGCTTGAACAGCAATTCATTCATCAACTGATCACTATTAGTTAATTAATTAATTAGTGATCTGATCACCGGCCGGGAGCAGCTGGTTACGTGAATCTGCAACGAAATCGCTCGCTAATTTCCCGCTGCGAACACGTAGCCAGGGCATGCTGGTCGATCGATGCTGGTATGCTAGGTAGCCAGGGCAGGTCTAGCACAGATACACATATTTAATACACGGCGCCATTCCAATCAATTAATGGAGACACATGCATGTGCAAGTATGTATATATTGCACAATTGATATTATTGTACCTAGTTAATGATGTGATTAGAGTGACCAATTGTACACTTGGGTTGGATCCCTTTTGGCCTTCCATGGGCCGATAGCCCCCAATCGGCCTACCATCAGTTGATAGCCCCCAGTCGGCCTTTCATGGCTTACCTATCAGCTACGGTTGGCTGACTAGGCGCTATCTGTCTGACATTGGTTGACACACGTCGTAACCGGCTAATGGCTAGCTAATAGCGTCTAGTCGGTGAACCACAGGCTCACATGTCCCTAATTTTACAATTTTTCAATCCATGCTTTAGTTATGACATTTTTGAAAAAGAATATAGGGTCTGTGTGGTTTGTGCCCAAATTTGCCCTACCAAAAAATTAGTAGCCCATGATATTTTGGTTCTTGCTTGGTTGGTTGCTAAAATTTTGACTGTCCATAAGAACTTGCCCATGCCTCTCACATTCTCTTCACAATTCTTGCCAGAATTTTGGTTGCTAAGAAATCTCTAGCCAATTTTTTGGCTAGCCAATGATTGGTAAAAATTAGTAGGGCATGTTATGGCATGAACCAAACAGACCCATATATTAAAATACTTTCCACCATTGTGTCTCTTTCGATGGTCATGACTAAAATGTCATTCTAGATGTCTACATTTTGAGTAGGTCAAATGACGCAGGAAATCCTAGAATCACCATACTATATTTTGCTGCCCTCATTCACATCTTTCTCTTTTTCTCCCCCCTCTTAAGGGGAAAACAACAACTTGCAATCATTCGTGCGGTGCTGTCGGACCCCAGATTCTGTAACAGAGAGTCTTAAGAGGAATCACTCGCTAAGTCGAAACGTCAACCCCGACCTCAACTCACGGGGGTCAAATCCGAGAGGAGTGGAGTGATATGGCTTCGAATAGCCCGAGACTTCAACCCCAAAGCTTACTCCGGCAAATCAATGCACAGAGCAGTAGGGTGATATGGTCTCCTCACCCTTTCCCACTGAGCCAGAACATCAACCCCGACCTCGCCCCGGCAAATTAATGCGCGGTTGGAGTAGGGTGATATAGTTCCCAACCTCTCAGTGGAGAGTCGCTTCACAGGAGTAATTAAACTTAATGACTCTATGTTAAAGACTCTGAAATCCTACCTGCATCATGCACTTCAAACATACACGCATTGTACACGATACAGGGGGGAGAACAAACCAGTATCATAACAGAGACTCTACGACCGAAACTGCAATAATACTAGTTGTTCGGAAACTTAACAACGTATATACAACCAAAAGTTATTTACACAGCGAAAGTTTAAGTTTGGCTGAGAAGCCTAAAGGTAGGGCCAAAAGTGGCGGCAGAACAAACCAAGCTGCCGAACCCAGGGCAGGACCACTGCCCGGGATCACCAGCGACTAGTCGATGTCGGCGTCTACCTCAACGTAGAAACCCTCCGCTGCGGGAGTGGTTTCCTCTGCACGGAAATAATATCAACGAATGCAAGGTGAGTACAAAATGTACTCCGCAAGACTTACAGGGGAAATTAATAATAGATGCATCAGGTATCAAGAAGGGGCTATCTGTGGATTATTTTTTTTGCAGAAAGCTAATTTATTCTTTCACAATACCTGTAAGTAGATTGAAATTCGTCTACTGGAATATTTTGCAAGGAGAGGAGCTGAAACTGCATAATAAAACCTAAAGCAGACCATCGAACACCCGAACCCTCGATTCTTCCTCGACCACCAGGGAGGAAGCAATCGCTAAAACCACATCCTTAAGTTGGTCAGTTTTAGATTAGGGTTATACTTGTCTAATTCGATGCGGATTCTTACCAAGCTGTCCATAACCGCGGACACGGCTATTCGAATAGTTTAAACTCTGCAGGGGTGTACATCTTTACCTACGCGTATCAACCGACTCTTAGTGCTACCGAGTACACACTTTCACGAGGTGTGCTAGCAGAGGGTGGTTGAACACGACCTTTACAATATTTTCGACCTAGGTATGAGCCGCCCTAATGGGCTAATCTGCGAACGACAGTTCGGCCGATACTTCGGCGCGGTCCCAATAGTTGTGGCAGGTGATACATCCCCGGTCCTAGACCGTGTGTAACCCTCACTCCTATATTGTTGCATTCACACCACCTTCCTTGTTTTCCACGCACCCAAGTCACGAAAACGGCAAACTATGCGGCTCATATCCTAAGCCTAGACAGATTATTCGGTCGTGGGTGGCCCATTATACCACCCGCGTAGAAGTACGCAAATCTTGGTTCGAAAGGACACCGAGAACCGGTCCTTGTGGGATGAACGAGACAACCCACCATGCTCCGAGCATGGCCTCTCGTCTAAGCCCGATTGATATTAGTCAGGATTATTAAATATTCCCCGGTGAACACCCACCTAGCCGCTAACCCATTCAGAGTATTGTGTCTTGTCTGCCATCCCAGGAATTGCGACTTGAAGCCGACTAAGCAGGTCTAAGCATCATTAGCTGTATAAGCAATATCAACGCAACAGACAATCTACTCTAATTAGGTTGGGAGGGTCGGTGGTGTTGATTGAGCGACAAAGTAAGTTCTCATGCAGAGAATAGGGCTAATCCTTAGCATAAAATATCAGTTGAACGCATGCAATACGGATTTAAAAACAAATAATAGATTTGCAAATAATGGGATATCTGCAATATGTTCAAAGGGGGCTGCTTGCCTTGCGGTTCAGCGACTAGATCCTGTTCCTGCTCAAAGTTATACTCGTCGTGATCCTCCGGTCCTATCGGAAGAACGAAAACACAGAAACAAGCGCAGTGTGAACACCACGATGATGAACTTCAGCATGAGATGCAATGTATGCCATGAGCTAGAGGATGCAAAATGAAAACTAACGCAACTGGAATCAGGTTAATCGGAGTCCGGACGCTCGAATTATCGCGATCCGAATTTCTCCGGGGGTTCGGGGAAACTCTAATTGGAGTTTTTAGACATTTTTATCTTTTCTAGCATGCAAACATGGATGAATATGACATGATTGAATAGATTTCATTTTTCTGAACATTTTGATATATTATTTGCATTTTTCTGAATTAGGATGAATTTTCTACGAATTTAACAAGATTTAAACTAATTAGAATCCCTTTGTTGTATTTTTCTCAGCAAAAATTAAATAGGATTACTTTTAGTACTCAGGTGGCAGCTAGCCCTAGAGTATGACAGTGGGCCCCCTTGGTCAACTTTGACCGAGCCAATGACATGGGGGACCCACCTGTCAGCTCCCTTTTCTTTTCCTTTTATCTTTTCTTAATTTTCTGACATGCGGGGCCTGGCTGTCATTGAAACACTTTCAATTCACTTACTAATGCACTGGTAGCTATTCATTCCAGTCATCAATATGTCGGATGAGATATTGCTTAGCAATCATTAGCAATGATTAGACTACCATTAACTATACTTAGTCTAATTAAGCTACTAACTAAACCCTAACTAAATCAACTACCCCACTGACCTAACTATCCACGCTAACCTAACTCCCTTAACTAACAAACCTAACTAACCTACTAACTAAGCAGCTGTCTAAATGGGGCATTAAGCCCTAACTGGCTAACTAACTGGCCATTATGGCCTATTCATGTCCGGTCGGGACCGTTGGGGCTCGGCCGACCGGGCCTTGGCCGGCAGCGAGGGAAGGTGGTGAGAAGGCGTCGGGGTGAGGCGGCGGTAGCTCACCGGCGATGAGGGCGGCTTGGCGGTGGCTCGGGTGGCCGGGCGACGAGGCTAGGAGGGAGGCGGCGACGTGCTGGGCGACGGCGGCGACAAAGCCGAGGCGGTGAGGTGGTACGGCGGGGCTCCGGGAAAGCAGCGGCGAGCTCGGGG
The DNA here is from genome assembly GCA_019208055.1 of Stipa capillata. NCBI lineage: Eukaryota > Viridiplantae > Streptophyta > Magnoliopsida > Poales > Poaceae > Stipa > Stipa capillata. Next base: position 119,796 of record JAGXJF010000467.1, on the reverse strand, counting down.
CGTCGATGGTGGGGCGAGGTCGCCAGGGTGGGGGACGGGAAGTCGGGCACCGGCTCGGGTCGGCGAGGAGCTCCGTCGACCGGTGGCAAGGCGACGGGAGAGAGGCCGGGGCGGAGGAGAAGCTCGGGCTCCGAGCTTGGAGCGGCGCGGCGAGCGGGTGAACGGCGACGGAGGAGGCGAGGGCTCGGGGCGGCGACATGGAGTGGTCCGAAGCGGCGGCGGGGAGTAGATGGCGGGGAAGGGGGCGGTGAGAAGAGCGGAAGGGGGAGGGTGAATGCGGAGCAGCCGAGAGGGGGGGTTTGAGGGGAGGCCGGCGGGACAGCCGAGGGAGGCACGGGCGGGGCGGCATGCGTGCCACGCATGCCGGTGCGGTGGCAATGGGGAAAACCGGGGACGGTCGGTGAGAAGAGAGAGGAAGGAGGAAGGAGGAGTGGGGTGCGGGGCGGGCCAAGTGGGCTGCGCGGGGAAAGTGGGCCGGGGGAGAAAGAGGCCCGGCCGGGGGGGGGGAAGTAGATTAGGTTTTCCAATTTTTTTCTTTTGACTTTGATTTTAAAACTTGTTTGCAAACCCAACCAATTAAACCTCTTTCTTTAATTCACTCAAATTCTAGAATTTCTTTTTCTGAATTCTTCCGGTTTCCTTTTAATTCTATTTTGATAAATTCAACCCAAGATCAACTTGACTAGATTTAAATTCATGCTTTGCCCAAATTCACCATCGGTTTCTTGACTCCCCTTGAATTGATTTTCCAAATTCAAATTTGTTTTCAATTCAAACCTAAAGCAAACCCCCTTCTCTTGTGGGATTCAACTTCAGATTTTAACTTCTAATGCCATGCCATGCCATGAGATGCACAAACAAAAGAAAGTAAAAATGGGGACGTTACAGGTGCGAACGATTTTGGCATCGTCTCCACTTTTTCCCATTCTCCAAAGCACGTAGATCCCACCGACCCAAACATCGCTCTCCCTATCCATTTGGCTTCATCCCCCATGACGAACCATCCCGATGAAATCCACCATCTGTCTCACCTATCTCGTCCTTGCCTTGTGAGCACAACATATTAAACATCGCCAGAGTTTGGAGTGCTCCCTACCTGATGTGTGGCACCACCCCTTCCAGACTTCCCTTGCCGACGACGCTCCCCTGCATTCTAGGGTTCGCACGGCCTCTCATCTCCCTCCTCTATTCTCCATCCTCGACACCACCATCCCCACCGCTACTACCATGTGTGCCACCGCCACTAAGAGGTAGGGGACAAACGTATTCCGGTGTTTTTTCCTTTTTTTTTGTGTGTGGTTGGAAGCTACGATCTATATGGGGGAAAAGGATTTAAACAACTGGTGGACTTTTGGTGATTGGATAGTTTGAGGTCAGTGGTTTGGAAGCTGGTGTTCTTGGTGATTGGGAGTTGATGTTCATTGGGTTGGAAGTTAAAATTTTGGTAGAAGTTTGTTGGAAGTTGGATTTTTTTAGGGGGTTAAAAGTATGTGTTCTTGGTGGTAGGAATATGATGCATGTCGGGTTGGGAGTTGATTTCTGGGTTGAAAGTTGATGCATATTTTCATTAAAATATATAGATATTTTTGGGTTGAAAGTTTATTTTTTCAACTCTCTGCCTACTTCCCCAGTTCTAATTATGGCAGCACCTTGGCTATCCGGCGATGACCAGCTCTAGTTGGGGAGGTTAAAAGTAGAACAGGGTGAAGACAGAACGCAGAGGAGGAAGATTACGGTAGCATGGTGAAAGTGCATCTAGACCGCCTAAGTGGGATTTGTTGATTATTATTAAAACAATTAAGAGACTAACGTGTGCATCAAGATGTTGATCAGGTTTTCAGTCCCCAAGGCAAGTTGGAATTGGCATTGATGACCCCTAAAAAGATTGAAAAGAGATAGCATGTAATCAAGGATGTTAAGGACCCTTTATAGTCTTTTTGGTGATCCAATGATCATATTGAGTATAGGACAACCGTACTATAAAGAGGAGAGCTAGTCAACAGCATGAAAGAGATAACTTGCTAAGTGTTCACAGGAAATCTATTCTACAAATCTTTAGAAAACTCAACCGCTAAGTGCTCAAAGGAAATTTATTCTAATAAGCAAGCTCGACCGCTCCACCATGATGAAGAATGAAGGCATGAATGAAATATTCACTCGTCTCAATCAAATTGTGAATGAGCTCAAGTTTCTTTAGTGCCCATGGATCAACGACCACAAAGTTGTCAAGAAGATGCTACGAGCCCTCTCACCTAGGTATGAGTACTTGGTGATGCTCATCGGTGAAAAGGACGACTTCAAGGACTTGACTCCCGCCTAGGTCGTCAAAAGAATCATTGCTCATGAGATGACAATCCAAGACAAAGAAAAACTTGTGGCCTCCAACTCAAGCTTGAAGAAGAATATCGCCTTGAAGGTTAAGCATGTCATCAAGGATGACTCAAACGAAGACAAAGAAGAAGAAAGACTTGATGAAGATGATATTACCCTATTTGTGAAAAGATTATTCAAGATGTTCAAGCACCGACAAGCTCTTTAGCGCAGGAAGAAGCCACAAGTACTCAAAGGGCATAAAGAAGAAACTCACCAAGAGTGCATGCTTCGAGTGTGGCAAGATGAGACACTCCATCGCCAATTGTCCAAGAAGGATAAGAAGGATGAGAAGGAGAAGGGATACAAGAAGAAGGAGCATCATGAAAGGTTAAGTTCATTAAAAGGAACGACTACAAGGCTCAACCTCATTGTTTTGTGGCAAAAGGGTCAAAGGTATCACAAATCACCAAGTTCCTGTATGGTTATGGGTAGACTACGATAGCATAATTCAAAATTTTCTACTGCATAACCAAGGAACCACTGCAGGTTATAGATCACAGTATTACCACTAGATGCCTAGACTCGTAGCGGAAGTAGAGTCAATGTGGCGCATCAGTGCAGAGTGGTCGTACTACCTTCTCCTCCTTGTTGTTCAAGCGGATCGTCCTAGCACCGAAGCAACGGCGCCTCCAAGGTATCCACACGTATGGGACCGGAACCATCAAGAGGGAAGCACTAGCTTCTCACGAACTTAGAAGAGCAAGGAAAAAAATATGTAGAAGGGGAGGTAGAGCTCACAAAGAAAACCAAAACAAAGGAGGAGAGGAGAACCGGGGTTGCCCTAGAGAAACCCTATCGTGCCTAGCGGCTTGGGGTGTGGGCTATAAGCTCTCCTAACCGCGCCCTTTATATAGTGGGTGACTAAGGACCCCACCTCTTTCCATTGCAAGGTGGTACTAAACCATGTAGAAACCCCCATTAGGGGAGGAAGGCCATCTGCACCCTCTCTAGCCCATGGCACCTCCCGTTCCCTCATGGGCCCAAGGCCCATCCGGGAGGGAAGGCCCATTAGTTCAAAACCTTTCCGATTTTCTCCTTTTTCTCTATTTTCCTTCCGGATCAAATCTGATTTCGATTTTGGTCCTTTAAGCATGCGTCTCTCCAGGTTCATATATATTTGACATGGTCCGAATACTCCTATTTGACAAATGATCGGTAGCGGTCCCTACCAGAACTTGCCAACCCTAAATATACATAAATATCATATCGAATGAACCTTTACAATGTCTAATCATTTGCATTTCCATTTGCCTCACGATATCGGTCAAACCCAAGGTAAGTGTCATCCTTGATTGGATAGCTCGACCACTTTTTCTCGATACCGTGAGTTGGAGTCCCAAACATGGTTAACTCAACCATAGCATGGACATGCATTTCTAGACACGATCACTCCAGAGGCCTAGAGATATCTCTCCCGTTGCGTGGAAGGGCAAATCCCATCTTGATCGGCCATGCCTTGCAACATGCTTCGTGGCAAACCCGAAAGCTACCTTTGTAACTACCCAGTTACAGAATAGCGTTTGGCAACCCCTAAGTAAGTCATTCCGCATATCGAGAATATACAATGATCTCAAGTCTAAGGACATAGCATACTGAATGTATATGAGACCAACTGATGACATGAAGAATGCAACATTCCCGTAGTGTCTCATGGCGGGTCGATCCAACCCCATGTTCTCTAACATGTGTCCATACTATTGGTTTGATATCTCCATATCTATGACCTGTGAAATATGGTCATCAACCGATACATATGCTAGTCTAGACATATGTGTCCTTATATGTTTATTAACCAGAGATCCTTTTAGAATAATCATCGCATAGATTAACATAGAGTTTCAGGACAACATAATGATAAGTCATGAACATAAGAAAATACAATCATCTCTATGATTGCCTCTAGGGCATATTTCCAATAGTCTTCTACTTGCACTAAATTCAATCATTTAGGTATCTAATACCAACAACTCTTTTGTACGTCTCATGCTTCTGGTGGGAGAGGCTTTATGAATAGATCAACGACATTCAAATCCATATGTACTTTGAATATCATGACATTACGTTTCTCTATGTTTTATCATATCAGGTGATATCGCCTGAGTATGTGTTTGGACTTCTGGTGAGACCTTGGTTCTTTAACCTGTGCAATAGCACCATTGTTGTCACAACAGAGATCCTTCGGGTTTAAGGAACTTGGAACCACACCTCATTCAGCGATGAACTTCATTATCCAAACATCTTCCTTTGCAGCTTTAGAACCCGCAATGTACTTGACCTCCATCGAAGAATCAGCAATTGTCTCTTGCTTGGAACTTTTCCAACACATCGCTCCTCCATTCAAAATGAAGACAAATCTAGATTGTGAACGATAATCTTTGTCAGTTTGGAAGCTTGCATTGGTGTAACCATTTACAATGAGCTCTTCCTTACCACCATAGACAAGGAACATATCCTTGGTCCTTCTCAAGTACTTAAGGATATTCTCGACAGTTGTCCAGTAACCATAAAGTTCACAACACCAAATTTTCGACATAGACAAGTTGGGAGTCTTCCCAGTTCATATCTCATATGGTGTCTTATCTACGGATTTAGATGGTATCTTATTTAGTGTGAAAGCTGTTGTTTCTAAAGCATAACCCAAAAAGAAAGTGGTAGATCTGATTGATTCATCATTGATCGAACTATGTCCAACAAGGTTTGGTTACGCCATTCGGACACCCCATTCCTTTGAGGTGTCCCTGGAGGTATAAGTTGTGTAACAATTCCACAGCTCTTTAGATGACTAGTAAACTCGTGACTTAAGTACTCGCCTCCATGATCCGATCGTAGAAACTTTATTTTCTTGCCATGCTGATTTTTGCCTCATTCTCGAATTCCTTGAACTTTACAAAGGTTCTTGACTTGTGCCTCACTAGGTACACATGGTCATATCTTCTCACGTCATCGGTAAAATCAATGAAGTACTAAAAGCCAGCTCTAGCTATCGTTCTCATTGGCCCACATACATCAGTATGTACGAGCTCCAACAAGTCGGATGCCCTCCCAACATGTCTTCGTCATATTTCCAACTAAGCATGATTCACATGTTTGAAATGATTCAAAATCAAATGAGTTTAGAAGATCATCTTTATGAAGCTTCATCATGCGCTTCTCACTTATATGACCCAAACGATAGTGCCAAATATAGGTGGTATTCAAATCATTAGTTTGAAGCCTTTTAGCATCAATGTTATAAACAGGTTTATCATCAAGATTTAAAATAAACAACTTGTTCACAACGGGAGCATAGCCATAGAACATCTTATTCAAATAAATCAAACAACCATTGTCCTCAATATTGAATTTATAACCTTATACTAACAAATAGGAAGCAGAAATAATATTTTTGTTCAAGGTTGGAACACAATAATAATTATTCAATTTTATGATAAATTCTAAAGGTAAATGTAATGGCAAGGTGCCTAAGGCCAATGCAACAACTCTTGCTTTATTACTGATACACAAATCAACCTTGCCTCTTGCCACACTTTTACTCTTTATTAACCCCTACACCGTGTTGCAAGTATGAGCAGCAGATTAGATATCAAATACCCAAGAGTTATTAGGATTATCAGCAAGATTAGGTATCAACTTATGCTACTATTGTCATAAGAAAAAACATTGGACAGAAAAACAATTAGCGGATATCTTCACCAAGCCCTTAGATGAGCATAGGTTTTATGAGTTGAGAAATGAGTTAAATATCTTGGATTCTCCAAATGTTGCTTGATGTTTTAAACATATGTTTGAACTATTTGCTTTGATTTTTAGAGACTAAAAATGAACAAATCAAGGGGGAGTGTTGTTATCTCACTGAACACCACATCCTGTAAGGTGGGAGTAAAATGATAATGTTGTCTATCTATTGGTCTTACAGTGATGCATATGCAAAATGTGAGCCTTTAACTCTTGGGATCTTATGTTCCAATGCACATTGGTGTAGATTTTAGCTCATACATGGTGGAAACACCGCCCACAATCATCATCTTTGGTTCTACGTATGTTTTCTTTGCTCTTATACGTCTATGTGTTTGTTGCATTTTGCACATAATGCCTAGATCTTGAGTTGATCTTTTTTTTTATTTGCATCCAAGTGTTGCTTTGCTTGTTTGATTATTTCCCACTTGGATGTAAAAAAAACTCATCAGAATTCCATAGATGCTATATATATCTATGTCACCAAATTGTTTATCAAAATCTACACACTTGAGCATTTGGTCTATTACTCAGAACATCCGGACCAGTCTCGGTCAGAACTTCTGGACAATACCTGCTATCTATATCTATATGTATCTCAGCTTAAGAATTCCATATATGCTATTTATATCTATCTCATTAAAGTGTTCATCAAAATCTACACATTTGAGCATTTGGTCTATTGCTCGGAACTTCCAGACCAGTCTCAATTGGAACTTTTGGAAGGGCAACAATTTTGAAACAGAACATTTGAACTTCTGGATGAAATTTTGCTTGCGGCACATAGACATTTTTCTCTCCGGAGTATCTGAACGAACCTCACTCGAAGGTTCTGGATGAACACTCTGCAGTTTTTGCTAAGTGTTCGCTCGGAACCTCTAAACGATCTTCACTTAAATATTTTGGACGATGAGCGAACCATTTATCATTTAAGGGACCGCGGGGCTAGGGTTTAACCCAATCTCATCGTGCGGACCAAACAGACGCCGTTTGCCGCTGCTGCCGTCACCTCCTCCATCGCCCCGCGAGCTTGCTACACTTCATCTCCGACCGATTGCCTCATTGGAGTACCCATCATTACCGAGCATATTTTTTCCGCGCGCCACCATAGAGCCGCTCCACTGGGGTAGGGCAAGCAACCTCCACATGAAATCTCCATCAAATTCATCATGTCAAATGTCCCACTCTTTGGTATTCTATTGACTCTCCCCAAATACTACTCAACTTTGTTGAAAATTTGTAAATTTGAGTCAGGCAAAAATTTTAGGGTTAGTGTGTTCAATGCTTGCTTGGAACGTCCGAGCGGATTCCATATGGAACCTCCGGAAGGCATGGCCAAAGGCATCAAGTCACTCAGCACCTTCGGGACAGTTTCCAGCCGAGTGCTTTGAGTGGTTCGGAACCTCCGGACATGGATCACTTGGACATTCTGGATAGAGATTTAATGAACTTTCTCTTAGCTTCCTAAATCCAATTCAACTACAACTTTTCCAGAACTTCCCCTGGCTCAGTATGTACTTATCCTATGCTCTCATCCGTATGCTTTCATGGAAGATCATGTCCTCCAATGAGGAGAACCTTTTGCCGATTGTTGCCGTGGGCAACGAAGAGTCCTCGGGTGACCAAGTCCAAGTCCAATAGCGAGGAGCTCAGTCATTGGTCAAATCATGGTGCTACTTCCTTTGTTGTCAGCCATAGAACACCTAAGAGGAAGTGAGCCACTGACAATGATGATGAGGACTTTGTTGTCACCAAGAAAACGAGAGAAGTGACATCAAGGAGAGATGTCAAGAGGACAGCGCCAGTTCATGAATATGCATACATCTTTGCAAAGGCTGCACACAAGGCCCTGCTGAAATAACATGCCTCTCCTCCCAAGAAAAAGATAAAGACCAAGAAAACAGTTGCCAAAGTGGCTACCAAGCAAAATTCAAAGGTGAGAGTTGGCAAGGCAGCTAAGGGGAAAGGCAAGGCTCTTGAGGTTGAGCCTACGTCAGACTAGGATGATGAAATGTCCACTAGTCCTCCGCAAAAGACGACCTTTCAAGCTCATAAGGATCGAGTCGCCAATGAGAGGTGGACTTCTAGTCGTATTGCCTAGGGGACCGCCAATGTCCCGGCAAAGAAGGCACCGGCACCCAAGAAGGGTGGTGCTAGGAGAGCTCCCACTGCTTCTGCTGCCGCTGAGGGAGAAGGTAATAAGCTGGCCATAGTGCCCCATCCTCCTATCAGGAAAATTTTGTAGAGGGCACCTAAGGATCTTCTGACCAAGCCCAAGGCTTGCATAAGAAAGATGAAGAAGCAGAACCCTTTCTCTAGCAGAAGGACAAGAATTGATCCTTGTTCCTAGATGCTCTTCTAGCATGATTTCAATGGGATTGTGCTTCTCATGCACGTTATTCCAGTGATCAAGCAAGGTTACATTGATTGAAGGTACATCAATGCAAATGAAGCAGAATTTCCCAATGTTCACCAGGAGTGCACTACAATAGCTGTGGATGGAATTATGGTTCTTTGACAGGATTGGATCAGTGAGCTCATTCTCCAGTTTTATGCCACTATGTTCTTTGATTCAGATGAAGCACGAGAATACCAAATTGATCACTCAAGGGGAGAAGCTGAGTGCCACTTTTGCAGAGTTTGCCGTGGTTTTAGGGCTTCGTACGGCAGATGACAAGCTAAAGTTCATTCATGCCGAGGTATCTAGGAATGCTTCAGATATGACTCACTTCTACCAGCCTGGTATCTCTCGATGTAAAGCTCGATGGGACCACAGGGTTGTACCCAAGGCTCTCGACCATGAACAAGATCTTGAGAATCATCCTCGCTCCCAAGGTCAGTGATGCAACCAACATCAGATGATACACCATCAACCTCCTCTACTGCATCGACAATGGCACTCGCTTCAATGTCATGGAGTATCTGTATGAGGCCATCCGCACTGCATCCATAGAGAAGAAGAGATCTCCATTTTTTCCTTATATCCAAAGGCTCATCAACTTCAAGTCGAACAAGAACTTTCTTCCTTGAGGTGAAGGATGAGGCATACAAGCCGAGGAAAGAAACGAACGTTTTCAAGACATCGGGGCCCAATACCAAGCTATGAAAAGTCATCTTCAAGGCCCCCGACTACCTCAGCACCAAGTGCTCCCGCTTTAGCTCCAGCTCCATCCTCTTTCGCATCGCTCTCCAATGGTGCCAAGCTCAACCTAGCCCTTGTTTCCCTCCTTTGGATTTAGGAGAATCAATGCCTTTGAATGGAGAAGCAAGTAGATCTAGAGAAGATGGTAGCAAAGCTCGAGAATAATCAGATGTGCATGATGAAGAGTTGAAGGCATTCCTCGAAGCTAAAGCCACCAAGGAAGAGGAGGAATCCGAGCAAGAAAAGACCACAAGTTCTACCTCATCCTCTGACATAGAGAGTGACTCTGGACCTGCCAATTCACCAGCTGAGGGTATCACTCTGGCATCTCGTTCATCTGCACGGTCGTCTCCTCTTCCAAGACCTTGAGCGCCGGCTCCTAATGTTACCGCACCGACTCCTACCCCGACTGTCGACACCACGGCCCCGACATCAGCTGATTCTGCACCACCTTCTGCACTGGTCTACGATGCTCCCGAGGATTAGCTAGATAGGTTCTTATTTCCTTTTTCACTCTTTTTGATGTCTTGATGCCGAAGAGGGAGAAGAGTGTAGTACTAGGCTAGCTTCGGTTGGGTAGAGAGGCTTTTGAGTGTTACAAGATTTGCTTTTGTTGTGTTTATGATGTCTTTTAAACTTTATTCTTTTGTGGTGATGGCATGGATGCTTGAAACATACGCATTATGCTACTTTCATGCTTGTATATCTTAGTGTATCTTTTGCCATCATCATCCCTTGGCATACTACTATTGACATAACCTTATCTTGAACATTATGCACGCCCACAAATTCCAAGGTATAGGGGGACTCTTTAACATTCTGCATAACATGTGCATTTGTATTCAAAAGCAATATCAAATAATGCACATCTTCAAGGGGAGCTCACACTATACCTTGGAACCCAAAAATAACTTCATATAAACTTTTCATCGAAGTTTTAATCATGTTGTCATAAATCACGAAAAATGAGGAGATTGAAAGTGCATCTTGGCCCCTAAGTTGATTTTGATAATTAATTAAGGACAAAATGATTAAATGACTAATATGTAAATCAAGATGTTGATCAGGTTTTTATTTTCCAAGACAAGTTGGAACAGATGCTGATGACCCTTAAAACACTAAAAAAGAGACGAGATGGAATTGAGAAGGTTAAGGACCTTTTATAGTCCTTTTAGTGATTTAATGGTCACATTGAGTATATGATATCCGTACTATAAAAGTGGAGCTAGTCAATAGCATGGAAGGAGATAACTTGCTAAGTGCTTAAAATAATTCATTCTGAAAGTCTTTGAAAAACTCTCTACACCAAATTTTAGTGTCCATTAGGAATATCCGAACCAGTCAACTGGAACGTCCAAGTGTATGCGAGAGCTGGCTCCAGTGTGCTAAGTATTGTCCCGGACCTTTCGAGTGAGGTTCGTCCGGTGTATCCGGAGTCTTTGAGAGATTCTATCTAGTTGAGTTCCTACTGTTTGGAGCTTCTGAGTGAAGTCTGTTAGGACACTCCGAATGAAGATAGAGCTACTATTTAGAGATCATTTTTCACCCGGACCATCCGAGTGAAGGTCATCCGCACTATACGGAGTCTATGTAGTAGCTTTTTCTAGAGTTTTTCCTATTGTCTAGAACTTCTGAGTGAGGTTTGCCTGCACACTCCGAGTGATGAAAAAGCTTCTATACCGAAGCCCTGGCTTTGCCCTGACCTTCCGAGGGAAGTTCATCCGAAACCTCCGAGCCAGGACTTAGCATATGTCCTAAAAATTTCTTTTATTCGAACCTTTGTGGTCCACTACCTCCGAGGAAACCAAGTTGGCCCATTTTTGCCTGTTCGGAACCTCCAAGTGAGGATCTCATGAAACCTCTGAATCAATTTGTGTTTCGTGACAGAAGTGTTGTTTTCATTTGAAACCTCTATGTCATTGGTCTGGACTCTCTGGGTCTTCAATTTCCTAAGATTTTGAACTACCCGGTATGTCCAAGCTGCACCCTCCGAGCAGTGCTTTTCCTTCAAATAGCAATTATCTTTCAATCCCAAAATATCCGAGCAAGGTTCTTCAAAACATCTGGGCGAGGTTTCTTTGTGAGTAATTGTTACATTTTCTAGGGCAGCCTATATAAGTCATCACCCCTCTTGGTGGAGACAACCCTTTGCATCCAAATCATGTGTTGTACTCTTGCTCTATTCTCCCTTGTGTTCTTATGAGAAATGTTGAGAGAGAGAAACCTTAAGGATTTGGATTGAATTTTTATTGAGCACTGAAACAAGGGATCACCTGCAACCAAGATCTAGTTTGTATTACTCTTGGAGGTTGGTGCCTCCTAGACGGTTAGGCGTGGCTTGGAAGTCTTCAAATATGTAAAGAAGCTGAGAAGTTTGTGAAAGTTAGAGTTCGCCTACCGCAAGTTAAAGAACTACTAAAAAAAAGGGAGCTTTTGCATCGGCAAACTTCTTGAGAAAAGAGCGCGTTTTGGTGTCAGCTTTAATCATAGAATCAAGCTTCCTCAATAGAGTCATAGAATCTGGCGAAAAGCTCGAACTTTGATAACAAATCATTGAGTCATTTTTGTGTATAATCTTTCTTTTCTCATTATGTCTTGTTGTGTGATTGCTTAACTTGTTTTTCTAGTTGTATCATTTCGAAACTAGTATATATACTTAGGATGTTTTAGTTTAATTTGTAGAATGTTTTAATTAGTATATTCAGTTCTCTTCTAAATCATACCCTTGATCCTTCGTATTAGCTATTTCTATAGGTGGTTGGGACGTCGGAACTCCATCGACGAGCGCAAAAGCCGTGTCCTATCTTAAGGTCAAATGGCCGATTGACCATCGTGGTCGCAAATCCGCAGCTCCAAGCGGATGCATAGAGCGTGTGGTCGCTGCCGCAGAAAGCCGGCGTGGTATCATGTTCAAGGTGGTATCCTAACCATGAAACGTCAGTGCGTGTCAATTGTATTAAGGTGGCATCGTAACCATGAAACCTCGGTGCGCGTGAATTGTATTGAGTTAGCGAGCTGGGCTTGTTAGCTAACTCGGCCAGTTTGGACCTCGTAAGGATGTTAAATCTTTACTTTACTATATTAATTACGAAATTGTATTGAGTTAGCGAGCTGGGCTTGTCAGCTAACTCGGCCAGTTTGGACCTCGTAAGGATGTTAAATCTTTACTTTACTATATTAATTACGAACCTTCTAAAACCTTTAATGGTACCAAGTTATAATGTTGTAGATTAATTATAGAAAAGCAAAGAATTACTCCCCTTGTGCCATGACAAAGTAAAAATTGAATCTTACTAAGCTTAGAGCAACTCTAGCAGATTCCCTAAATCCCCTCAGTCTTTAAAAAAACTGCTATTATAAAGAATAGAGGGTAAAATTCCACTCTAGCAGATTCCCTAAACCTTCCTCTATCCCTAAAAATTTTAAAGGACACTTTAAAAACTGAGGTCTAGCCTTTATATTTAGAGGAAGGGAGAGAGAATTTAGAGTGCACTGTATCCCCAATTTTTTTGGCGCCATGGACATTTCCTTCCCCGCGCCGTCGGCTGCTCCCCGGAGCTCCTTCTCCCCGCGCCGCCGGCTGCTCCCGCACGGGCGCCCGCCTCGCCGCCGCTGCGCACGGGCCGGCCGCTCCCGCGCCTCCCGAGCTCCCGTGCCTCCCGACCCGCGGCCGCCACCACGGGTTCCTCCTCCACGACTCCCTCCTCCGACCACCTCCATGGCTCCCCCGCCTCCCGCCCCGCGCCTCCAGCACCTCCCGCGCCTCCAGAACCTCCCGCGCCGGCCGCCGCTGCCCCCGCCCGCGCCGGCCGCCCCGCACTGCCGCCTCCCGTGCCTCCCGAGCTCCCCCGCCTCCCGCGCCTCCCGAGCACCCGCCGGCTCCCGCGCCTCCAGAACCTCCCGCGCCGGCCGCCGCTGCCCCCGCCCGCGCCGGCCGTCCCGCACTGCCGCCTCCCGTGCCTCCCGAGCTCCCCCGCCTCCCGTGCCTCCCGAGCACCCGCCGGCTCCCGCCCCTCCAGATCCTCCCGCGCCGGCCGCCGCTGCCCCCGCCTGCACGGGCCGCCCCGCACTGCCGCCTCCTGTGCCTCCCGAGCTCCCCCGCCTCCTGCGCCTCCCGAGCACCCGCCGGCTCCCGCGCCTCCCGCACCTCCCGCGCCGGCCGCCGCTGCCCCCACCCGCACGGGCCGCCCCGCACTGCCACCTCCCGTGCCTCCCGAGCTCCCGAGTTTCAGAAGATGAAGGTGCTGATGAGTACAATACTGAAGATGAAACTTCTGAAACGGATGTGATTTTTTCTGATGATGGTAGTGAAGATGAACCAGATGACGAAACGTCTAGCTCACAATCCTATTCTGATGATGCTAGCGATCATGATGATGCGAATGAAGAATCACGTGACGAAAATGTTAGCCTAGATGCATCTGGAAATGAACTTGTTAATGAGAAGGATGGCAACACAGTTTGTAAAGAGGTAGGTGAACTTTCAGCTGATGATAATGTCGATGTGAACAGGCAACAGCAGTATGGTGTTCTTAATTCACATATCAATGTAGTTGATACAATAAGGTCTGATGTTCAGCCATTTTGTTTCTAAACTTTCTCAGGAAGTTGAACTTCGGTTTTAGATGATGGTTATCGTGTTTTGTTCGTGCATTTGGAGCATATGTGATATTTGAATTTAAATTTCAAAATTTTAAATTATTGATTTGAAATGTTGTTGAAGTGTGTGATGTTGAAACATGAAAAGTTTGGTTTGTATCTATGCGAAATTAAAGTTCAATTAGAGTGTATATGCACAAACATAGGAGAAATAGGAGAGGAAAAATTATAAAGGCTGCAGTTTTTAGGGAGTCTGACTTTACACACTTGCTCTAGAGTCTTTAAAAAATTTTAAAGAGTCCTTTATAACAGTTTTAAAGACTCCCTTTTTAAGGAATCTGCTAGAGTTGCTCTTAGACCCGTGTAGAACTGCAGGAAACAGTCCTTGCGTTCGGGAGTTCTTTTCTAGGGTACGTTCATATCTCAGGCAAGAAATCCCCTAGCCTAGCCTGGCAAGGTTCTGTGTTTGGTACAACGGAGATATCCTTGCTTTTAGAGGCAAGTTAGAATCGTATGGCTAGAAAAAACTAGCTAGCTGCTGGAGGAGAGCCGAATCGGCTCGCTCTGGTCGGCAGAATTGCACGCACGAAGTGCACTCGGACAACTTCTCCCGATTTTGGCGGCAGCTTCGTTCAACAACGCAACTTACCTCGAAAACCTAGGATTTTTGGGTTAAACCAATTAAACAACGGGATAGGCTAGTTGGGCTATAGCGCACCCGGAACCAAACGCACCCTAATCTCCATGCATGTCACGATTGGATGGTCTTTCACGTAGACAAAAAGAACAACTACGAAGGAAACAAAATTGATGCGGTCAGAGTCCTGGAAGGACGAATTGTTTTCATCCTCTTCGGCCCATAGCAGGCCGTCCGGAGCTCCGATCGAGGACGTGCAGGACGGGGACATCATGCAGTGTGCCGTGGCGGTGGAGCTCTACGACATTGCAACAAGCCTGGGTTAGTTTCACGAAGAGCAAGACGAGCAGGCTCCACGACACTCACTACAGCATGACGTGCTGAGCATGCTGTCCGTGGCTATGGAAAACTCCACAGAGTACATGCTCTCAATGTGATAGTATGCGAGTATCAACTCCCTCAAGGATGCTATTTTGTTCCAAGGGGTCATCCAGAGCATCGTCGGGAGCAACGGGGCCATGGCCATGTGTTGCTCTCATCGAAGGATGAGAGATTAATCCCATACTAAAAAATTGTTGGTTGCTCTCCTCTTTCATTTACTATCGTTGCTCTTTGATTTCCATTTGGAAATCCAGCGACACAAATGTCAAAGGCAATCCATTAAATCAGGATTAAGGAAATGAGGCGAAGCCAAAACGACGAACCATTTTATAATTAATTAGAGCACCATCATGTTAATCATCATGACAATGGCATGACCAAAGCCTTGAAGCCGCGTCGCAAGGATGACGCCTCCAACAGATCACCGGCTGGATTAGTTACCATGGGGAGGAGGTTGGATCAGCCATTGACGAGAAGAGGCCACATCGGTGCGACGAGCAAAGCAGCAGCATCAGAGTGGAGTTGATTGTTAAGTCGAGGTGGTGCGTAGTATTGATCTGGAGTCTGTAGAGCACCGAGCATATCATGGTGAGTGCGGAGATGACGTTGTGGCTGCAGTAGCAGAGCGGTATCCATATATTTGGAAATTCGGAAATTTCTAATAAGAGAAGACGTCGGTAGGTGAAAGTGAAAAACACAAGAGAATTATGTAAACGTTAACGCAATCCGATGGATGGAGGTTTACGCCCAAGTCGATGGATGCAGTCAGAATATGAAGTTCCAAAAAGCAGTATCCATATATTTGGAAATTTCTAATAAGAACATGATATTAATTGCACAAGGATAAGGTTGTGTTTTCATATATGGTCTAAGTCCTCGGTCGATAATTCACCTTGACTCATACTACTTAAGGGTTTTATGATTTCTAACGTTACATTAATAAAAACAAAACTTATCGGTTTTTGGATATTCTATTTGATTTCAACTATGGCTTTGTTCGGTCTTCCGCACGATCCTCGGTTTGGAGCTGGTGTGCACCGAACAGATTGAACAACCAAAATACTGTTGTAGCCTGCACGGCGCATTGCTACCCTAATTACGCTCGCATCGGTAGGGCGAAAATTGGGCAGATAATCCTCGTCTAATTCGATGCCGTATCTGGGAAAGTATTCGCATGGATTTTTTTTTAAGCGACCGTCGGGGCTTTGCCTTTTCATAAAGAGGAAATAGAGTTGCCTAATTAATAAAATAAAATTAGATAAAAATCATAATAACGAGCTCAAACCATTTAATTAAATTAAGCCCAATCATAATAACGAGCTCAAACCATTTAATTAAATTAAGCCCGGAGCCTCTGACAACGCAACGAAATCTCAAAAACAAACGCGCCACTAAATCTAACACTAACGGGCCTCAGCATGCCAACCTCGCAACCTACTAGAACCAAGCACGACAACCAACTTGCAGCCAACAATACACCACACGCCCTCTCCTGAAAGGGGCCACATCCGGCAATGACTCCGTTGGCGAGGAAACAAGAGCAGCATCACCGACCAAGAGGACCACCTAGTCTCACGTCCAGCAGAGCAAAAGATAAGTAGATGTTTGAGGAACACCGTCGAGAACACCCCTGCCACACTGGGACCACCCCGCACCCTGGCCAAGTAGGGCACTTCCAACGTGAACTGCGCAAATGAGGGTGACGGGAGCCCCGATAGGCTCAAAGAGGAGCACATGAAGCGCGATGCCGGGAATGCGTAGATGAAGAACCCAAACGGCTACCCGTGCCTAGGGAGTTGCACAACCAAACAACTGCCACCACCACCGTGACATGGAGAGAGAAGCCGAATCCGCCTTGGGAGGAGTAGACCTAGGCCACTCCGGTCTCGATGATAGCAACAACCCGACGCGTTGTCGGCACCACATGCGGCGCCCTCATCCTGACTTCCAATAAAACCGCCACCTCTTGTGCAACTTGCATGCACTGCCTTTTGAAGCCGTCCCCCCGACATCCACCACCTGCATGCGGGTCGCGACACCACATGGCCCGACCATCTCGCAGCCCTAGCTGTGTAAGAGAACCACCTGCAGCCCATGGCTGTCACGCCAACACCCGGGGTCGCCGCCCTGATTTCCATGCAAGCCGACCCCTCTAGGCCGCACTAGCCAAGTCGACGGCCCTGGTGCACTCGCAGTCCAGCGCCGCCACCCCATGCAATGCCAAGTCGACCTCGCCTCATAGGGCAGCCACCGCACCGTTCTTCGGGTTTGCCGTCCCCGCCACCTCGGCCTCCATGCCACCTTTTTGCTAGAGAACTTAGGCCGACAGCCATCAAAGCCCCACAAGCATGCACCTCATCGTCCCACATGCAATGCTGGGCGTCCTGCACATGCCTCACAGGCCAACCATGCCGCCATGTCCGCCACACCGTGCCTCACCGTGGCACAACACCCATCGTAGCACACACCGTGACAGTCATGGCCATATCCACACACCCTGACTCGTCGTCGCCAGTCGCTGCGCCTACTCCCAGAACTCCAACGAGCCACAACCAGCCTACAACTGCCGCACAGTGCGCAACACGCTACAAGTAGGCAGCCTATCGGCCATCTGAAAGGACCGAAGGTGCCGACTAGAGGGGGGTGAATAGGAGACTAATAAAAATTACTTCTTTTAACTTGATTGATTAAGTTATGCCTTAGACAGGCTAGAATCAGCTAGCTGTGTGACAGGTGTGTGACACAGGTATGATATAAGGTGTTAAATAGCATGCAGCTGTCACACAGGTGCCTAACACAGGTGGTCTAAGACTTAGCAAATAAGTAGCAATCTATCTGCCTGTGTAACAGGTAACTGACTCAGGTGAGAGATACGATATATAGCAACTGAGACACAGCTAGAGTAACACAGGTGTAAAGGTGATCTTTAACAGATGAACAGATTAAGACTAAGATCACACAAGCAAGCAATTAACAGGTAAACAGAAGCAATGTAAGTAAGCACTCAGAGAGACAGGGTGTTTTTCACCGAAGTTCCCAACTCTTTACAGAGTGGTACGTCTCCGTTGGAGAAGCTACTCCGAAGAGATCGCCAGCACTAAAACGTGCTTGTTCTCCGAGTACCTGACGTTCAGGCCTCTTCCTTAGCTTGTGGAAGTCCTTTTGCTTGCAGTAGGTAGACTTCAATCACCTTCACAAACTTACCGGTCTAGCCCACACAAGTTTGGGTGGTACCAGCAACTCCTCCACCCGTCTAGGAGCAGACACTCCAAGAGTAACAGATGAACCAGCAGCAATCTCTTGGAGGAACCTTTGCTCTTTGCTCAAAGCTCACACACTCACCCAAACTATCACTTAGTCTTTTGGCTTTTGTTCGGTGGTTGGAGGCTTTGCAACGGTCGTATGTGATTCACAGGTTTTTGCAAGGTTGAGAACGAAGTCCTCCCCTGGTCCCCTATATATAGGGTTCACAGGCACCCGACCGTTATATTGTTGCCACGTAGGATTAGTGAGCCACCGATGTCAGCCACCGGTGACACAGCCAACCACTCCACCCAACCATAACAGCTTGGGCAGACCGACACCTGTGTCACCGGCGGCACACACAGGTGAACCCTTAACTGACGCAGCCTAATTACTCAGCCCGGTCTTGGCACATGACATGCCCTCAGCATACAACACTCTCTGAAACCTATAAGGAGAGAACCTCCGACATCCCTCTAATTCACCAGACCAGCTATCGCAGTGCAGTTCCCTTAGCATTTACAAGCTCTCCCCTGGTCCAGAGAAGTACCTGATTCTTAGAGTACTGGACCACCTGTGACACACTGTGTCACACCGGTGACTCTAGCCCCTGGGGTTTTTCTACCGCTTACACACTGAGCCTCTAAGCATTGAGCAAAAGTTCCTTAGACAACTGATACTGATTGCATCTCTCTTGATAGTACGGGTTTTTCCTATGGACTCAAAGAAACTAGCAAATCTAGGCTTTACCTACCCACCAACTGTAGTCACGGTCCTTGACGCATCAAGCCACCATCACCTTGCTTGCAACTTCTTGCACAGCACCGGCTTCTTCACAGCTGTGGCACAGCTGCCTAGCACCGCCATTCCTTAATCCTGGAACTCACCCCTTGTACCTTTTTGATGGTCATCATTCCCTCGATGACCCTTCTTCCTGGAACCTGTAAACCTGCTTACACTTCATGTAAACGTTAGATTCCAGTTTGAGTTGCCATTAACCATCAAAACTAACTTGGGGCCTAGATGCTCTTTCACCATCATCAGCCTAGATCCGCACGGTCCTCCCTGTTCGGGTCCACGCGGTGCTCAGCCTCCCACATAGCCAGGAGCCCCACTGTAACATCCCTAAATCTTTAATCCTGTTCTGTGTGCATCATGGCATGGGCATAATCCTAAAATTGAGAAGAATTTTGAAATTTTAAATTACCGAGAAAAGACTTCTTGAAAACCCAAATTGGCTAAATGAATCGAAATACGAATACCTATTCTTGTTTTCAAAAGTCTCGAAGAAAAATATTTCGGGAAAGGTTTTTAAATGTTCGGTTTATTGTTTGGAATTTTTAAAAGGTCTTTGAATTGTTTGAGATAATAATTTTTTTTGAAAAGAGAAGATTTGAAAGAAAACAGAAACAAAATAAAAACCTAAACTAAACCCCCCCGGATGGGCCTCCACTAGCCCGTTTCTTCTTCCCCTTCTCCCCCCTGACTGGGCCGCGGCCCAGCCTTTCTCTCCCGCCACCTGGGCCTCCTCTTCTCCTCCCGGCCCACTTCCCCACCCCGGCTTGGCTCGCCTCCCATCTCCCTTATCCCGTCGCCCCCTGCCCTTATCCCCTAACCTCCGCTGCTCGCCCTATCCGAGCGCCGCCCGAGCTGCTGAAGCAGTTGTCGCCGTGGCAGGCACCCGGCTCACCTCCGCTACCTCCTGCTCCGGGAAAGCCACCGCCCTCCCCTATTTTACCCCGGACCGAGCCCCTTCCCCCCCCCCGCTTTCTCTCTCCCTTGGTCTCTCTCTCTCCCGTGAATCTCCACCCGAGCCCTCGCCGCCTTCTTCCATCACCGCCCGAGTTCGCCGTCGCGTCATCGTCGTGGTCGCCTCACCGAAGCCCCCGCCATCCCGGAGCTCCTCTCCCTCCTTGCCTCGCCTCACCTCGGTGCCGCCCCGCCTCCACCCGAGCCAAGCTCCGCCGCCCAGCCTCCCCATCGAGCCCCTACACACCTCGCCGCTCCGTCGTGCCGCCGCTTCGCCTCGCCTTGCCTCCCCAAACCCCGCCGCTGCCGGTGGCACCGACCAGTCAAGTCGACAGTGACGGCCCGAACCCACCAAGCCGGCCACCCGACCCATCTAATCCGGTCATTAATGACCGAGGGTCATTAAGACCAGCAATTTATTGGTTTCGACCAATTAATTGCATCATTAATGCTTAGTTAATTACTGTTCAGACACATTAATGAGTTAATTAATTCAACTTTGACATACTTAATGCTCGATTAGTACTAATCATAGTAATTAATATATAATTAATGCACTGTTTAGCTCAAATCAGTATTATCTCTATGTCGACTGGCCCCCACAATTCAGAATTAATAAAAATAATAAAAAGAAAAGAATAAATATATGACAAGTGGGCTCCACCTGTCATTGACCCGAGTCAATTTTGACTAGAGATGACTATAGGGCCACGTGTCAGCCTCTGTTGATATTTGAATTATTTAATATTATTTTATTTACTGAGAAAAATACAAAAGCGTATTAAAATGATTAAATCTTAGAAAAATCATAGTAAATCCATTTTTAATCAGAAAAATACAAATAATATATCAAAATGTTCAGAAAAATGAGATCTACCTAAATATGTTTTGCATGCTAGGAAAAATATAAATGGCTAAAAACTCAAATTAGGATTTCCTGAATAACCGGGGGTTGTCGGATCGCAATATATCCAGCGTCCGGACTCCGATTAAATTGATTCCACTTGCATTAGTCTTTATTTTGAATCCTCTATGTCATGGCATACATTCATATCATGCTGATGTTCATCATTTTGATGTTTATTATTGCACCACCTTTTTTCGATGTTTTCTTTCTTCATGATAGAGCCAGAAGATTCCGAAGCGTATAACCTCGAGCAAGAGCAAGACTTAATTGGCAAACCTCAAGGCAAGCAATTCCTTTGAACATATTGCGATCGCCCTATTACTTGCAAAGTATTATTTGTTTTCAAATCCATTATCGCATGAGCTCAAATTATACTTCCGTTAAGTATTAACCTTATTCTTTGCATAAACTTACTTTGTCGCCCAATCAATACTACTACACCCAACCTAATTAAAGTAGTGTAGTTAACACCTCTGTACTGCGTATGTTGTTAGTTATACTTAAACATGCTTAGACATGTAAAGGTCGTAATTCCTTGGATGGCAGACAAACCAACATGACATGGATGGTTGTTCACCGGAAGTTAACTAATGAACTTGACTAATCATTATCGGATTAGACGAGAGGCCATGGCTGGGAGGATGGTGAGTTGTCTCGTTTTCTCACAAGGACCGGTTCCCGGTGTCCTTTTGAACTAAGATTTACGTACTTTTACACGGGTGGTATAATGAGCCATCCACGACTGAATAATTTGTCTAGATTTAAGTTATGAGCTGCATAGTTCGTCATTTCCATTTACCGGGTGTGTGAAAAATGATGTGATGTGGTGCCTCAATATAGGTATAAAGGTTACACATGATCCGGGACGGGGATATACCACCTGCTACAATTTGGGACCGTGTCGGGGTACCGGCCGGACTGGTGTACACGGATTAGCCCATTAGGGTGGCTCATACTTAAGTCGAAAACATTGTAAAGGTTGTGTTCGATCACACTCTGCTAATACACCTCGTGAAGTGTGTCTTTTTGCCTAGCATTAAGAGTCAATCGATACGTGTAGGCAAAGTTGTACACCCCTGCAGAGTTTAAAAAATTCGAATAGCTGTGTCCGCAGTTACGGACAGCTTGGTAAGAATCCGTATCGAATTAGACAACTACAACATTATTTTAAAATATGCCAACTCTAAGGTTGAGGAATTAGTGATTGCTTCCTCCATGGTGGTTGAGGAAGAATCAAGGGTTTAAGTGTACGGTGGTCTGCAACAGATTCATTATGAAGATTCGACTCATCTCCTTTAAAAGTGATCTAGTAGTCGAATTTCATCCTACTTAAAAAATATTGTCGAAAGAATAATCAACTTTTCCACAAAATAGTCTAGAAATACCCTTTATTGAAACCTATTGCATCTATTACTAATTTTCCTTATAAGTCTTGCGGAGTACAATTTTTGTACTCACCTTGCAGTTATTGATAATTTTGTGCAGAGAAAATCATCCCCTCAACGGATGGTTTCTATGTAGAGATCGACACCCACGACAACTAGTCGCTGGGAATCCCAGACAGTGGTCCTGCCCAGAGTTCGGCAGCTTGGTTTGTTTTGCTGCCATCTTTTGACCCTACTTTTCGGCTTCTTAGCTATATTAAACCTTCTGCTATGTAATAGACTCTTTGTGTGAATGTAAGTTTTAAGAACAACTAGTATTATTGTAGTTTCAGTCGTAGAGTTGTTGTTGTGATACTTGCTTGTTCTCACCTGCCTCATGTGCCTTGCGTGTATGTTATTGAAACACATGGTGCGGGTAGGATTTCAGAGTCTATATCATAGAATTGTTAGGTTTAATCACCCCCTGTGAAGTGACTCTTCCACTGGGATTTTGGGAACTATATCATCCTACTCCAGCCGAGCATTAATTTACCGGGATGAGTTTGAGATTGATGTTCCAGCTCAGTGAGAAAAGAGTAAGGAGACCATATCACCCTACTTAATCTGTGCATTAGTTTGCCGAAGCAAGTTCGGTGTTGACGTCTCGGGCTATTTGAAGTCATATCATTCTACTCCTCTTGGAATTGATACCCAAGGATTGAGGTCAGGGTTGACGTTTCGATTTAGCGGGTGATTTCACTTAAGATTCTCTGTTATGGATTTTTAGGTCCCGACACCCACCATGCCGCTGTCATCGCCGCGCCTCCACCGTAACATCGTAGGGCCGCCGCCCCAGCTCCGCACGCCAACCAATCAGCTACCGCTACCCCAAAAGCGCCAACCACTTGCCACTGCTCCGTGAGAGAAGAACCCGTGCCACCTTTTGGCAACAGGTCCTACCGGCACCACGGCAGGGGCGGCGGCAGCAGTGGCAAGGAAGGCAGGCCATTTGCGGCGCTAGGATTACACCTCTGATGGCACCTATGAAGAGTTGGGGGGAGAGAGGGAAAGGGAGGCAGGCATATATCGTTGGAGAATCAATACACGTTTTCTACATTCGCATGGTTGTCATTTCTATATCGAAGTTCACATCGCATATATCTATATTCATGACACGGGAAGAACCATGTATGCTCCGTATTCGCATGCGTTAGCATGCCGAAGAATATCCAAACTTTGGCGTTGTGGATATCTGACACAACATCAAAGAGGAGGAACATTTAATCATTTAATATTGTACTCCTTTGGTGTCAAAATAGATGACATTCCAGTCTTTTCAAGTTTTCTCAAAATGCATGTCATTCTATAATTTCATAGCAATTTATCAACTCTATTTCTACTTTGCTCTTAATTAATTTTTCTTCTCTATTTCCAGTATTCTCTATTCCAGCAGAGCAATTAATGCATATGTGTTGGCAATAGTACTAGTAATTATGAAAATAAAAGGTGTATATGGTATTTTACCTATAATCTTAATTATTGTGCTTAACTCTAAAACATCACCTATTGTGACACGAAGGGAGTATATGATTTCCATTTCTTTAAAAAATATATGACTTCCATTCATTGACTCTCTATACTCTTTATTACGTGAATCTTTGACTCTTGATATATGCATTATATTTATGTAGCTAAAGTTTCTCGAAAAAAATATTTATGTAGTTAAGCATGCTAAATGATTATCTAGCTTGCTGTATAGTTGAGTCTTTCATAACTGTAGTTAAAACTTTCTGTGTGCGTGCATTGTTGATCAGTGATATCAATTTCTGACTCGAAAACATTATGTTTCCGACCCATGTCCTTACACTGAATAATCCGGAGTCGTAGTCGTATCAGGCTTTGAATCCGGGCAAAAGTACGTGATAGGATACGAGAAAATCAATATGGCACGGATTCGTCTCGTTTCACTTGCTCTCAATTAATGAGGTTGTATTTTGTCCAACTTTCAAAAAGCTAAATAGTATATTGCAAGATGGTGATAATTATTGGAGGATAGTCATATATCTATCATTTAGTAATTTTGTGGTTGCTGGCTATGTACGGGATTTGGATGCGGTGAATTTTGTTTTTGTCTGTAACTGTCATTGAGATCTGATATGCATCTCCGTCCGTACCATATTTTAGGAGGAGGGTCGTTAAGGGGTTGAAATGGGTGAGAACCGAAACCCATCAATTTCTATATGCTGATTCGATTGTCCATCCGTCCATGTTGGACGTATCTTTCTATCTGCCAATACGAGGAATAATGATATCTGTGCAATATATAAGCGAATAAATGTTGCGGTATCATATATTGTTCAGTCCTATTGAGGAGCATGGATAAAGTTCACAATTCTGAAGTCTCAGGAATGAGTTGAAATTTTTTGTGAGATTATATTTACATTTTGATAAGAGTGCATATTTAAGGAAATATATATTAGAAAAAGCGTGTATTACACATGTATGATTACCAATGTCTTTCAATGTAGCACCTCGGATGTATCTTGCCTCATAATAGAAAGAGAAACACTAGGACCGGACGTCCGATCTTTGCATTCGATCAGATGTCCGTGAAAATATTCTGCTATGCGATGGAAATATATTTTTTGAACCAATATAACATAGTGTTTTCATTAACAAATTTTGTGCGATAAAAACATCTTTTCTATGCAATAGAAATATTTTTCCATATAATAGAACCTCGTCCTACAAAATATTAAAAATTAAGATACGAATGCATAAAAATGTTCTAATAAAAAGGTTCAAGCGCCCTTTAAGAAAAAAAAATCCCCTAGTTACTGTATTCACCGTCGTGCAGCAGCGTGGATACTGTACAGCGCATATAGCCATTGATCCTAGCCATCCAAACATTGATCAAGGGATCCAAAAGCACTTCAGAGTTCAGGATCCCCTTCCCTTCTCCCTACTAATCACAAAATTAGTTCGTAGATAACTCGCACAGTCCGGTTATACCCACGGCACGCCCGCTCCATATATGTCGGCAGTCAACTCTGCCCTCCAAAATTAATCTTCTGAGCTGAGCTCATTAACACCAAACAATCGACAAATCAAGCTTGTAGAGCTTGTAATGACCAGATGCAGTCAATGGTCCCCCTCCTGCTGATCGTCCAGCTTGCCGCCGTCCTCGCCGCCGGCCAGCCCACTACCACCACCCTGACCGCCACCCCGGCGACCCTGAGCAAATCCGACAAGTCGATCACCATCCGGTGGTCGAACCTCCCCTCGCCGACCCCGCTCGATTATGTGTCTGTCTACTCCCCGCCGTCCTCCGCCGACCTCGACTACCTCGGTTTCCTCTTCCTCAACGCCTCTACATCCTGGCGCACCGGCGCGGGTAGCCTCACCATCCCGCGCCTCCCCAACCTGCGCGCCCCGTACCAGTTCCGTCTCTTCCGGTGGCCGCCCGGCGAGCGGTCCAAGAACCCGCGCCTGGACCAGGATGGTGACCCTCTCCCGGACGCGGGGCACCGCGTGGCGGTCTCCCATGACGTCCACTTCGAGGGCGCCGACGCTCGTCCGGCGCAGGTGCACCTGGCGTTCGCGGACGCGCCGGACGAGATGCAGGTCGTGTTCGTGTGCGGCGACGCCGGGAGGAGGGCGGTGAGATACGGGCAGGCCGGCCGGCGTGAGGAGGAGTGGGAGGAGGTGCCGACAGAAGCGAGGACGTACGAGCGGGGCCAGATGTGCGGCTATCCGGCCAACGACACCGTCGGGTGGAGGCATCCCGGATTCGTGTTCGACGGCGTGATGAAGGGCCTGCTGCCTGGAAGAAGGTACCTTTACAAGGTAGATGCGTATGCTTGACTGTGCGAGGTTTTGATTTTGGTTACTAGTTTTAGGTGCACATTGTTGAATGAATCAGGGAGAAGGTGATATATATTAGTAATTAACGGATCAGTTTGACCGTGGGATTGAAATTGTTAGGTTTTTATTCAAAATGCAAATTTTGTCTCTGTATGGTGAATTCAGTGCTCTAACTTGTGCGGGATGGGGCTGAGTGTGTGGATGTTTAGTTGGCACTAGAAATTGACAGACATATTGATTGACTCTGGGCAGAGCTATCATTGTTGGTAGATAAAGCATCCAATTTTGATTTGGTATATGAAATTAGTGGGGTAAATTGCTAGTTTTATGTGACACTTCGGTTCAGGAACTTATTCGGAGATTTAAATTTGGGAATGCCCAATGTCCTGTTATCTGTTTAGGAGTGAGCCACTTTTGTGCGAGTTATCTAGAAATACTCTGTAGTTGCCTGTTAATTTAGAATCTTTAGATGAAATGGTTACTGTTTTGATCCCACCTTTTTGGATGTTATCTCATAAATGCTCTATAGCCGTCATTGTATCCATGGTTCTCTAACTATCATTAGGAAGCCTAAAAAAATACTGCAGATCACGAGATGTGTGCAGGACGGGTTGATGAGTAAATCATGAAAAACAAGTAATGTAGAACAGAATATATGATTCTTTTTAGAAGTTAATTTTTTTTTATCATTTTCTTATCTCTTTTCAACACAAGTTCGATTGCTTCTCTTGGTTTATACAAATGAAATGCTGGTTGGTATTTCAGTTTTCAACTGATACACACTGTTTACAATGTTAGGGAGTGATTTTAGACTTTACCTTGTAGTGGAGTACAGTAGTCTATTGACATCAGACATGTTCTGTTTTGCTTATATTTTTGGTTATCTCAAACGAAGGTAAAGCTAGGAACAAAAGGTCAATTTTTTTTCTTTAGTGCTTCAGTCTGAAGCTTAACCCAATGTTTTAAGGTAAGCTTATGACAGTTAAAGCTTTGCATCGGAGCCATAGTGAGACTAACTAAACTAGGCCAAGCAAGTTCTCGTGCTTGAAGCTTGTTTTCCAGCCATCATGGGCATGCATAATGAGCTTTTTGTACAACCATCCTGTGAAAGTCTTCTATTTAATCCAGTGAACTACTTTTGTCAGGTAGGTAGTGACTCCCGAGGATGGAGTGAGACATACAGCTTCATCTCACGTGACATTGAGGCTAATGAGACCATCGCCTTTCTCTTTGGTGACCTAGGAACTTACGTTCCTTACAACACCTACGTCCGGACACCTTACGAGAGTTTATCAACCGTGAAGTGGATCCTACGTGACCTTGAAGCCCTTGGTGACAAAGCTGCATTCATTTCACATATTGGGGACATCAGCTATGCTAAAGGTTATGCTTGGTTATGGGATCATTTCTTCGAACAAATTGAGCCTATTGCATCCAGTACTCCATACCATGTCTGCATGGGAAATCATGAGTACGATTGGCCATCACAACCTTGGAAACCCTCTTGGGCTGCCAATATTACAATGGAAAGGATAGTGGAGACGAATGTGGGATACCATACAGCATCAAGTTCAGAATGCCTGGCAATTCTTCTCTGCCTACTGGAACTGGAGCTCCTGACACACAGAATCTCTATTACTCCTTTGATGCTGGTGTCGTGCATTTCATTTACATGTCCACTGAGACTGATTTCACTCAGGGAAGCGGCCAACACAACTTCATAAAGGCCGACCTCGAACACGTCAACCGGAGTCAAACACCATTCATCGTGTTCCAGGGCCACCGGCCAATGTACACCTCAAGCAATGAGATCAAGGACACTGCTCACCGGGAGCGAATGATTCAGCATCTCGAGCCACTCTTTGTCAAGCACAATGTGACACTTGCACTCTGGGGGCATATTCACAGGTACGAGAGATTTTGCCCCATGAGGAACTACAACTGCCTCAACACATCGTCGAGCTTCGTGTACCCTGGTGCTCCGGCACATGTTGTGATTGGGATGGCTGGTCAGGATTATCAGTCAAGCTGGGAAGCTAGGCCTGACCACCCAGATGTGCCCATCTTCCCTCAGCCGCAGATGTCCATGTACCGTGGCAGCGAGTTTGGGTACACAAAGCTCATGGCCACAAGGGAGAAGCTGACCTTGATGTACATCGGGAACCATGATGGGCAAGTCCATGACATGGTTGAGATATTCTTGGGACAAGTCCACAATGATAGAATACCTGTTAAGCTGGTCGGCGTGTTGCCGAAAATTGTTTGGTTGTACATGGAAATTGCTGGCTGTGTGATGCTTTCTCTGCTGCTGGGTTTTTTGGCGGGCCTTGTTGTTAGAAGGAAGAGAGACTCTGGACGGTGGATTCCTCTCAGGAATGAGGAATCCTAGCTTCTAAGATTTAACTTCGCAGGCCTAGTTTTTATGTGAATTATTCTCCCTCTTTTTTGCATAGTAACATCTCCTCTCGTACAATCTGTATCGGGGGCTAAAAGCAAGGCATTTGGAGGCCTCACGAGCCCTCGGCTAATCATTTGTTGTACACTGGTAGCAAATTGGGGAATTTAATAGTATTCCATCTGTGTAATACGCTGGCCCTTGTATGTCAGTGGAAAGGGACGTGATTTCTATTTTGACACATCTGTTTCTATAAGTCTTTCATGTATGAGCATTTTTTATGACAGGATATTTACACTGAGGTGGTTACCCTGATTGGTAAACTAATGCACACCGAAATATGACTGCTATTCCTTTAAACCGATGATTTTGAACAGTGAACAGTCCTTGCAAGTATCACTTGTTCTCTTTTTTACGAGCGTAATATAATAGGTCAACTAATTGGTAATCGATCCATTGGAGCATAGCTGGATTTGCTAGGGTTTTTTTTTCGCGCGTGTCTGTGGTAGTTGTCTAAAATGGTGTAAAACCGGGGCTCAAGGAAGGTGGTCATGTGTAGAATTGGCCAAAATCATGTAAATATGTGCTCCAAAAATGCTGGCTGTCAAATTTGAAGCATATAAGGTAGGTTTTAGTTTCGAAGTTCTTGTCGAGACAACTACGATGTTAAAAATAGACCATGAATTGGATATAACTAAGAGGTAGAACCTTTTGAATTATTGGATTTAGAAACACTGCTATACAAAAGTTGATCATAGACGGGTAGAAACAGTTCTCCACTGACGGGTGAGCAGCCATCAGAAACTTATCATCAGTGGTGACTGCCATACCACTGGCAGGCATCGTGCCCGTCAATGGCGACCAAGTACCACTAACGGGCGGGAGGATCCCGTCAGTGATGGTTCATCATTGATACCTATTAATCCACCAGTAATAGGTCACCACTGATGGGCCGTTACTTACTGCCCGTCAGTGGAACTACTTACTACTGACGGTTGCTTGGAACCACCTGTCAGTGATGACTTATTACTGTGGTGACGATAATAAGTCACTACTAATGTATACGATTTAGCCGCTCATCAGTGGTGACTTATTGTCACAACTGGTAAAATCTGCTTTGCTGGCTAGCCTCAGAATTTGCTAGCTATGCCCTCTAAAAAACCCAGCTGTACAGCCCCAGCTACGAGGCACAGGCATAATATTATATATCCATACATATGTAAGCACAACATGACCAACAGAAAGAAATATGCATTAATGTTTAAAAGCAACAAGTGTAAACATCATTTGGCAACAATATCACACATCTTTAGAATTAGTATTATTTGACAAGTCTGGACTTTACAATAGAATCTAAAATCAGTTGAACAAAACTATGGCTGGTTTTGGGGGACAATGATTTTTGGGGGCAGTTGGACACCGGCGTAAAATTCACCGCTTGGCCGTACGACATCATTGTTGAAGAACCATGCAAACATATCTTTGATGCGACATTGGTCTTGTTTGTAGTCGTAGTTGTTCAAATGGATCTTAAAATCCTCTCAATTAGAAGAACATTAATTTCATATGGATATGAACTAAGTGGCAATTGGCTAGTTGATAAAGATTTAGATCAATTATACCGTTTCTAGGCAAGTTGGGTTCCACTGTTTGACGATCGCGTCCATATGGGTGCAAACATAGAACCTACATATCAAGCTATTATCAGGTGGTTGCTTGCATGGGATATCAAACTTATGGGTGAGCTTTGGGGATGCCCCTTTGTTGCAACGGGACCCTCCTTCCTGTGCCTTAAAGATGACGAAAACACTATGGATGCACTCTTGGATCTTGGAGAAGTCTCGGGGCGGTAAGGGCGGTCTTCAGATATTAGAATCAAAGTAAAAGATCATGTTCCAAGATGTAACGATCAGCACAAGGACCTAGTGGTCACTGCATACACGCAATCGTAGCCAAAAATGAGATATAAACACCTAGATAAGTGCATAAAAAGAAATTTTACACAATACAAAAGAGCTTACGGGGGCTTGTAGGCAAATAGTATGTAGTCCTTGTCCTTTTGGGCGACCCATACCTTTGCAATCTACTGCATGACGGACTCTTGATCGTTGCTTCATATGTTCATCATGCAAGATAACCGGATCAATGAATCCAATGCTCGCTTGTAAGTGCTTGGCCTCTTGGGCCTCTAAAAGTGTCCATAACCTCATCAGGTTAGTGTCGAGTCTTTTGAGGTTATAGAGATATAATAAGTCTTCAAAGTTGACATCAAATATAGGACTATCAAACTTACAATAAAAATGGTAAGTTTCTAGCACTCGAAGCGTGATATACCTCACATATTGAGCCGAGCTATTGGAAGGTAACCTCCCCCGTAACCCGGTCAGTTACAACTTGACCCCTTACCCGCTATTCTGTTGCGTGCTTTTCAGGTCTTGACCCTCCAAAGTTACCCACTGTTCTGGTACGTATTTTTCCGGTCTTGAGCCTCCGTATAGAATTTGTATCCGTTGATCTCATACCATTGCCATGTCAAGATGTTGGTCACAGGTTCTCTTGACAATCATTTAACGATATTTTCTTCTTCAGTTTTCAAGGTTTTCCCATACATGTGGGCCTTCAACTATTGGTTGTACTGGCTATTTTGTGTTTTCGTGATCCAAAATGGCCTCCTGTCCGGATTCTGTTCGCATAACAATCTCAGGTGCATTTCAATATAAGGCCCCACCATTGAAATGTGTTCCAAGACCATGAAATGTGCTCTGTTGAAGTCAGTTCTATCAGTAGGCCAGTATTTTTTTCCTTCCGAGTGTCCCGATACCAAAGTACCTACCCGAGTGTCGAACGGGGCAATAGGTTGGTGTTTAGCCATGTAATCCGTGTAGAACTCGACGACCTCTTCCGCATCATAGCCTTAGATGATGCTCCCTTCCAACTGATATCTGTGATAAACATAGTGCTTCAGAATCCTCATAGACCTCTCGAATGGATACATGCTGTGTAGAAACACGGGACACAGCTCTTGTATCTCTGTAACGATATGGATCATGAGATGTACCATGATATCAAAAAATATTGGAGGGAAGTACATCTCTAGTTGGCATATTATCACAGTGATTTCGTACTTAAGTTTCATTAGGCGCTGCGGGTGGATTGATTTCTGAGAGATCATGTTCAAAAAGCTACACATGTTTGTGACTATCTCGCGGACTCCTGGCACCATGAGACCTCTTATTGCAATAGGTAGTATCTGTGTCATCATCACGTGATAGTCATGAGATTTCATACCAATTAATTTTAAGTCTTTCATAAAAATAGGTTTATTTATGTTTGCCGAGTAATCAGACAGAATTTTCGCCCCAGAAAGGCACTCACACAATTTCTGCTTCTTGGCTTTGCTCATAGTGTAGTAAGCAGGGAGAGACGCATTTTGACTTTCACATCACTCTTCTTTGTCCTTGTCTTTGTCTATTGTGACCAAAGCTCAGGTCTGATACCCATCTGTTGCATGTAAGCCGTGCCTTCACACTATTCTTTGTCTTGTCTGCAATGTTGAGCAAGAGACCAAGCAAGCTGTCGCAAACTTTTTTTTTACGTTCATGACATCTATGTTGTGACGGGTATGTAGAACTTTCTATTAAAGTAAGTCCCAAAATATCGATTTTCTTTTTCAGATGCGCGGTCTTAGCTTCTGTGTCTTTCCGGACACAATATCGATATTTTTGACAATCTCATACTAGCCTTTTCATCAGATGAACACAATTCTCAACTTCTCCGTTGAACTTTTCACTGCCTCCATGGTTTTTATTCTTGGCCAGCCACCTTCAGTGACCCATGTACATGATTTTTTTGGGTTATTCAGGAAATGACTCACTATTTCTTCTTGGCACATGACACATGTTTCGTGTCCTTTGACAGTCTGGTTGGTCGAGTTTCTGTATGTAGGATAACCATTGACGGTTGTGCACAACAATGCACGTAGCTAGAAGTTCTCTTCTTTGTCAGCATACTAGACATCCACCCCTTTGTGCTAAAGTGTCTCTAGTTCTTCCTTTATTAGTTGTATACACATCAATATCATCTCCAGGTTACTTTGACTCTTGAATGAGCATAGAGAGATGTACATACTTCTGTTTCATGCATAACCATGGAGGAATGTTGTAAATTTAGAGAAGCACGAGCCATGTGCTGTGTCTGCTACTCATGTTACTGAATGAATTGATTCCGTCCGTACTCATACGAAACCTTATGTTCCTCGCCTCCTCACCGAAATCAAGAAATTCCCTGTCGATGTTCCTCCATTGGCATGCATCAGCATCTGATCATTCCATCTTCCTTTCGCCGCATTGAATGCCAACTCAACAATTTTGCCGCCTTCTTGTTAGCAAACAAATGTTTCAAATGGGAAATGACTGGAAGATACCAGCATACCTTTGCAGGAGGCCCCTTCACTTCCTCCTCATCCTCTACATATTCATCTTGATTTGTAGCCCGCTTGTATTGGGATGTCTTGCAGACCAAACTTCTGTGCAGGTCTGCGTACTCTTTGCAATATATAATGCAATCGTTCGGACATGAATGAAATTTTTGTACATCCAATCCAAGAGGGCAGATAACCTTGTTGGCCTTGTAAGTGCTTCTAGGCAACACGTTCCCCTCTAGAAGAACGTTAGATAAGAGCACCAACAACTTTATGAAGCTTGTATCCACCCAATTGTGGGTTGCCTTAAACTTTAGAAGTTTTAGCGAGACAGACAATTGCATGTTCTTCGGCTTGCATCTGGCAAACAAGGGTATTTTTGAGTCTTCCAACAATCCTATGAACTTATTGAACTCTTTTTCATCATCAGGTTTCATCCGGAAAACAACATTTCATCCAAATCTCACATGTATTCAGCCATATCCTCATTCATATCCTCATTCGACTATTCAGAATCAGCTTCTTCTTCGACCGCTACATGTCTATCGTCAACGACTTCTGCCCCTTCGCCAACAGGCACTTCTGCTCTTCACTATGATATGTCCATGAAACCCTTTGTCAGTAAGTGTAATTGTAACTCCCTTTTCATTGACAACATCTGCACGTTATCACATTTACGACATGGACAACACATCTTGAATTTTATCTTGGTCATGATATCCTCTCTGGCAACTTGAAGAAACCTATTCAAAGCATTGACAAAACTTTGGGTGGCACGATCCAGTACATCCAACTTCGATCCATCGATCATACACTAATAGTTAAAATGAGAGCACATAATTAATTGGTTACCAATAGCTAGCTAGCTATTATGTACATATTAATTAACTAGCACAAACTAATTACCATATTTATCCCTTCCAAATCAAGTAGATCTACAATGCCTCCGTTACTTCCTCTCTCTATGTCACCATCTCTCTCTATGTCACTACAATTAGTGAATAAGAGCAATAATTAGCAAGATCCAAACAAATACAAACATATGGAGAGCACTACTAACCTTTGATAAATCTCCAACTCAAAGATCCAAAAAGATTATTTCAAATCGAATGCCCCCTCTCACCAAATTGCCCCCAAATAGCCCCTCTCGGTTAGTAGCCACCACACAAGAACAGAATCTAGAAAACCCTAGGAAACGGGGAATTGAGATAGTTGCTTTTATAGCGTATAGAAATACAACTGACGAGTAAACACTTTCACCATGAGAGGTAACACTTACGCCGTTAGAGGTAACATTACCACCGATGGGTAAACACTTCCTCGTTAGAGGTAACATTAACACTCAATGATGCCCAACCAGCGAGGCCGAGTGGTACTTATACTGACGACCAAACAACGAGGTTTCCAGTGGTTACCACTACTACAGAATGGGCCATCCGAGACGGGCTGAAACAAGCATCCTAGACGGTTGGCTTCTCCGTCTGAAATCGGTGGTCTGTGATGATACAGTTCATCGCAGACGGGTGGGATACCCGTCTGCGATGACGGCTCATCCCAGACGGGCCTAAGCAACCATCCGTCTGCGATGACTACTCATCCCAGACGGGCCTAATAAACAACCCGTCTGTGATGACTGCTATATCATAGACGTTTCAACTATTGACCCGTCTGGGATGGGTGTGTACAGATTGCATGAAATTGCCTGTTTTGTGGCTAGCCACTGGAATTGCTAACCACGCCCTCTGAAACAGCACATTTATATTGCACAGACATATTTATACATTCACAGACAGTGATACTGAAACAATCACATACTGAAACAATCACATATTTATACATTCACAATTGGTAGCTAGATATATTCACAATTGCTAGCTACAAATGTTTCACACCGTTCAGAATTAAGAGCTCGCTACTGTTTATAGCGTAATTTGGCTTTAAGGTTTATTCAGTTGGCCAAATTAATTTTGCCATCGGAGGTAAAAGTAATGGATTAACAAGCTGTGGGTTTAGTATTAAACTCTTGATGCAGGCTTGACTATTTCAGCACTGGGTGGCTATATCATCAAGTGACGAGTAGTACCCCCGGGTACCAAGCATTGGCGGGCCCAAGTACTCGTAGCCCGAGTACCCGTGATGCCGAGTTCCCAAGTACTGGTGTTCACGTCCCCAAGTACCGAACACTCGCATCCCCGAGTACCAGCGTGCCCGAGTTCCGGGTGCTCGTTCCCGAACACTGGCGTTCCCGAGCACCAGCTCACCCGAGTACCGGGTACTCGCGTTCCCGAGTACTGGTGTTCCCGAGTACTGACGACCCCGAGCACTGAAAACAAATCGCAACGCTACTAAGGTGAAGGGTTGATACGTCGAGTTGACCGCCTCCAAGTCTGCTTCCGACAGCAGAATCCTCGACTTGGAGATACCAGAAGACTTCAGTTCGGAGAACAAGAAACCGCGGGGAATCACAGAAGGAAAGTTAGTTGCGGACTAGGAAAGGCACTCGGTTTGTATGGAAAGGTATCCCGTATACAAAGAGGAGTCCTGGTCAAGATGGTTACAGTTTGTATGTATGATAGGATCAGGATCCTTTAAGTAAGGAAAGGTTGCATATCTGTATTCAGTTAGGATTAGGAGTCCCGATCACCTACGGAAAGACCAGCCGCCCTATAAATATAAAGGGTGATGGCCGATTGAGAGATCCAACAATCGACACAAATCAATCTATTACCTTTACCTTTTACCTTTTTGTTCTTAGCAGTAGATCTTTGCTGTTTTGCACTGAAAAATAGTCTTCCTTCTTCACGAAAGTAAGAAGATCTTTATTACTTTGCTTGAAAAGCAATCGTTCGTCGTACACGAAAGTACGATAGTTATCCACCCTTTATTGCTTTGCTCGGAAAGCAATCGTTTATCGTACACGAAAGTACGGTTGGTGACTCCACGTATCTAGGTGTTCCGCGGATCCAATTTTCGTGCGAACAGCTGCTGCCAAGAATCGCATACTTCAATGTTTAAAAGAAAGGCTTCAACAGACTGCTAAGAACATAGATGAAAGACAATGCTACTCTGCTAAGCCGCTACCATAGAACTCGCCATCGGGATTGATGATTTGTGTATTGATGAAGAAGGTAAAAATCCCTCGAATGCGCTTGAGTTGACCTTCATCAAATGCGGTATTTTCAATCTTCCACGCCTGTTGCTGTCATAAAATCAATAAGGACTCCAAAATTATAAAATGTAAATAAACTCAAAATAATGCTTGCATTTGGGTATACCTCCTTAGCTAGTTTTCGCCTAACGAAACTCGCGACAACCTCCATGTGGTAGGAAACGTAGAATCCACATAGGTTTGTCCCCTTGGGTTGTTGTTTGCACTAAAACAACAAACAAATATACGTTAGGTAAGAAGAATCTATTATAAAGCATGTCAATATGCTATAGGAACATAGTAATGGATATATATGTACCGGAAAGTTAAATTTATGTCGCAATTTGGACCCTTTGCCACTAATCCCTCCACGAGCTTTGTAATCGATGAACGCCTGGTCAAGTATGTCACGAATCGGCCCAAAGTCTCGTGAAGGATCTCACGAGGAATCAAGGTATATAACCCTGTTCCATTTTGGTACAAGTACGACCAAAACCCAATGGTAGCTGCATATATATAGACGTACTTCCAAATCAGTTTTGTGATAGATGCATAATGGTGAAATTATAAGTATTGGATGCGGTGCAACACTTACCCTTGGTTGTAGGGAAATACGATGTACTCTTTATCCTTTTGGGACAACATTGCATGCTTAACATACTCCAGAACTTGCTCTTTGTCATCTCTAATATTCATCCAAGTCACCTTTGCCGGGTCAATGAACCCGATAGGTTCCTTGTTAAGTCTGGCTTCAGTGTGCATGTATCTATGCAAAATGGGAAATCATATCACGGCTTAATTAAGTTGCATAGGTATGGAGAAAACTGATTGACTGAGAAGTTGTAGACTTACAGTGTCCAGCATCTCAATAGGTTTTGCTCCAGGGCATCGAGGTTGAAGAGTTCAAATAGGTCTTCAAAGTACAGGTAGAACAACCCGCCCATGTCCTGGTGGAAAAGGTGTTCCTCCTTGAAAGCGACTTTGAGGCATCGTGGCATGGTTTGGCCAGGCTGTAGGTTGTTCGTCGCCGTCATATACCAATCATACAACCTCTGACATGCCAGTGAGCAAGATATGTCCTCTGGCGCGACGAAGACTTGTCCATTCACAAATCGACGAGCCAGAAGCGCGAAAGGGAGATCATCCACTCTGTCCGGATCAAACCCGGGTTCTTCCACTAGAGCTAGTACCTTCGATTTTTTTTGCTGCCCTTGGAAGTCTTGCTGCCCTTGGATTTTTTGCTAGTCCCCTTAGCATAAGTGTGGTTCACCGGTGAAGGAAGTAGTCTCATCTGTAGCACCTCCTTAGTCCCCAGGGAGGAAGCGGGTGCTGGCTCTACCGGCTTGACCGGAGATGAAGCTGGGTTATCAGCCTGTGGCGCTGCCACTACTAGCTCCATCGGGATAGGGTT
This sequence comes from Stipa capillata, assembly GCA_019208055.1. Classification (NCBI taxonomy): domain Eukaryota; kingdom Viridiplantae; phylum Streptophyta; class Magnoliopsida; order Poales; family Poaceae; genus Stipa; species Stipa capillata. The sequence continues at coordinate 82,428 of JAGXJF010000467.1, read as the reverse complement.
AACTTCAGGTATCCTAGCTGACTCAGCGTGTGATGCGCTTTGAGAGGCAGGCTGGACTCGTAGTTTGATATCCCTCTTTGGCCACTGGATAAAGGTGCCAACCGTCTGATGCAGCACCGTGATCTCGTCATTTGGTGGCATGGCAAGCGGGAGCTCCTTGAAACCTTCAACCACGTCATCCACATGCACCTTTTGAAAGTTGGTGCTATGGGGCGACCATGCAGTAGAGTCCCCGCCTCCTTGGGATATGCAATCCCAAATGCAGCATCGAGAGAGACATCTCCGGCTACCCTTGCCAACAACGTGCAAGGAATCGTCTCCTACAAAATTATTGAGTACCTTGTTGATTAAGTCTAAAGTTATGTACTTGCTATTATAAAAACCCTATAAATGGCCCTTACCGAGATGGTGTCGCAGGGATATGTTTCACCCGGTTCTTCGGCGGATGTGCAGCTACTCCGAATATTCGTGGGGCTAGCCAAATCTACGTTAGCGAGTGCAAGTTGAGCTTTGAACTCCTCCTTAAATGCCTCCACCTGCCTCCTAACTTCCTCCTGAATACGCCTCTCCAAATCTTCAGAGTCTCTCGTAGTCGTTGTTGACTGAGTTCAACTTCTCTTAGCGGCCTTCCTTCTCTCGTACTGCTCCTCGGTCTCTGGGAATCCCTCTCTCCAGGGAACTACAACCCCAACACCTCTTGTGCGACCTGCGTGCTCCGGGTTTCCCAACGCTACGGTAAGGAGGTCTTTGGTTCTAGATGATTGTGCTTCATCATCATCATCTAGTGACCCTTGCGAAGCTATCTGCACCTGCAACGATCACGCGCGCAAGTTAGGTTACAAATGATACTCGTATGGTTCCGAAGAATTGTGTGTACATAGTCATGTATATTACCATGCGATCGACCACTTCCTGGTCAGCGGGGTTTGGAAATATAGCTGTACCACTCTGCGGATCTGATTTGGCACGTGCTCTGCACCAGGATGCGGCACGGCCAACAACCACGCTGGGAAATGGAGGGGATAAATTTTTTTCCATTGCCAATCGATCCTGCATCTCCCATTTCGCCGATGCACCTTCATATTCTGTGCTTCCAAGCCTATGCGGGTGCTTGTTTCTTGCTTGAAGGGCCTTCTGTCATTCACTCTTCACCATCTCTTCTGGCGTGGTCTTCATCTCAACAAATCTGTTGTATACTTGCTCGTCCAAGAAGCCGTACTTCTAAAATGGGCTCTCACCCGTCCATACATACTTTATCGTCAGGATGTTCTTGAACGACCTCCGCGCCTTGCCCATGGTCTTCATTGCAGCCGCTTTGACACGTTCTTTGTGTTCGGGGGGGATCTTGAACCACCTTTTTACTTCAGCCATTAACTCCTCCTCCTTCGTGGTGGTAATATCATTCCAGTTCGCAATTGTTATGTTGACCCTCTTCCGCCCAAGTATCCCGCAGAATGTGCGGAATTTGTTCGCTACGTTATCCGGTTTTGTCGGCACACCAGACTTCATAGATACTTGCGTGATGACCATACGTCTACTAGGGGCCTTCGACATTGTTCGTGGCTTCCGACTTCTTTTTTGCGTACTTCGTTCATCGTTGCCCGAAATAGGGTTCGGCAACGATGAGTGCCCCGACGAGGAATTAGAAGAAGAAATGGCGTCCGACATATCTGTGTAAACTAACAAAGCAAGGCATAGGTCTATAGTAGTAGTGTATATTAAAACTCAATACCAAGCATAGTTATCTACCTAAGATCAAGATAAGCATATGTTCTCAACTCTCAAGCTTTACGAACTATGTCCTTGTAACTAAATTCAAGTAGCTAATACACATCTGGCATTTACAACGTGGTTACTGAACAAGCAGAACACCAGACATGCATCAAAACAATGTTACTTTTTCTATCGAACCATCAAAACAATTTAGAAAGAGATACTGTTTTAGAAGTATGGAAATCATAAACTATAAAATGTAGGCATACACATTTAGCATTTAGAAGGACACCAATAGTTAATGAACAAGCTTGCAGTAGAATTAATGAAAGATCACTGAAGTAGAAGTTGTCATGCTATAAATGCTAATAACTCCAGCACAATTTTTTTTATAAGAATTTTATTATCTTCTCTCTCTATAGCTGCCATACGGATACATGTTTACATGCAAGAGAGTGTGACCTGTGGTCAGTAGAGAACACTTATATGACATTTTTCCTAGTAAAGAGTTATATACAGCTGTTAGGTTGTGTATTGAATTTTCTGTTGCAACTGGGCTTAAATAGAAAACCTGTGGACAGCTGTTTATCTTCCTGCTTTAAAGGAATCTAGTTAAGCATCCGCAAGCAGAATTATGTGTTTAATGGACAGCTGTTAAGAGAACTTCCACACAGAATTGGAAGTAAGTATGCAAGAGTCGTGAAAGATCAGTAAACAAATATGCACAAACAATTTCAATTAGTTTTCAGATAGTACAGATGAACAGTAGTGCACTGAATATTTACGCAATGTATCCTATAGATGTACTACATGAGCAGTTACCAACTACATTAACATGAAACCAACTAAAAGGTGTTGCCATGTGTTTGTTGTGTGATACAACAAAGAATGAAACAAATACTGCATTATGATAGATAACCACAACTCAAGCTATGTGTAGAAAGCCCTTGGTCCTAGCAGAAACATATGAGACGTAATGCAATTGAAGTCAACATCATAGGATCAATGTGCAATGGCAGCATAGCAATAAAAAACAGAGTTAAGGGGGAAAAACTACAATGAAGGAGTTACACCATCCATCCTGAACTAAGAACTTCACACGCAAACGAAAAGGATGTCACAAACTGATATGGCAGCATGGCTCAAAGGGCATGCTCAAACTGGTATTTTGAACTAAAAGAAACAGAATTGTGAAACCACCTTTGGGCAGAATAGCCTACAGTTTCAGCATAGATATGAGACTCAAGATAACCAAGTATATTCAAACTAACATACTATATGTGCCAATATAAGGTCAACCGAGGCACACATGAACTAAGTTCCTGAGGCAACATTGCAAAGGACCAAATATCCCAATTAACCAAATCAACCTAGAGCAAGAACCCTAGAATTAGAGGAAGGTGGGGGTTTTGAACAAAGGAAAAATTGGGGGGAAAAGGCTTACCTGTGGAGGAGGCCGACGACGGCAGTGACAATTGGCGCGGTGGAGAAGACGGCGGTGCGGTTGGAGAAGACGGCGGTGCGGGCTCGGCTCCTTCTCCGGCGGCGGTGCGGTGGAGACGACGGCGGCGCGGGCTCGGCTCCTTCTCCGGCGGCGGCGCGGAATGGGTGGCGGCGCGGGCTCGGGCAGGGGCGGCGCGGGGAACAGGCGGCGCGGGAGGGGAATTAGGGATTTGGAATGCGAATTGGCGCGGGGTGCCGAAAATTTTTCTAAGTCGTCGTATATGTAGTAAGATCCTCCCAGACGGGTTAAGTGAGCTACCCGTCTGCGATGATAATCATCCCAGACGGGTCTATGGCCAACCGTCTGCGATAAACTTTCTTCCCAGATGGGTCAACAGTTAAAACCGTCTGCGATAACCTTCTCCCAGACGGTTAATATCTTTGACCCGTCTCGGATGACATCTATCGCAGACGGTTTTAGCTGTTGACCCGTCTGGGATGGGTGTTTACAGAGGGCATAACTCTGTCTGTTTTGTGAGCTAGCCTCAGGAATTGCTAGCCATGCCCTCTGAAACAGCAGATATATATTGCACAACATATTCACATATTTAACACAGATACACTGAAACAATCACATACTTGGACATGATATATACATTCACAGTTGCTAGCTAGAAATGAGTCACAATTGCTAGCTAGAAATGAATCACACCATTCAGAATTGAGAGCTCGCTGCCAACAATCGCATACTTCAATGTTTAAAAGGAAAGTTGCAAGAGAGTGCTAAGTACATAGATGAAAGACAATGAAAGTAATATTCAAAATAAAAATAATATCAATTATTTACAATACCTGCTTCTTCTCTTTGAAAGTGAGCCCTTCACGATGATCGTTGCGGTAGTATGACCCAGCTCCCTCCATGGTTTCAGCCTCGAAACTCAAATCTCCAGAATTATTCTCGGTGAAATTCATTGTAATCATCCTCGTCAACAACATTGTCGACTCCTATAATGCTTCTTTTTCCATTTCTAACGACATGCCGCCTCTTGCTTGATGGATCGATCATATAGAATACCTGATGAACATGCTTCGCGAGTACGAATGGTTCAGTACCGTAGCCAACACGGCTCAGATCAACAGTAGTCACATCGTATTCGTCGGTCTTAATGTGCGAGAGGTGGGCCCAACGACACTGAAATATTGAGATTTTGAACTTGAAGTAATCGAGCTCCCAAATCTCCTCGATGAACCCATAGTAACAATGCTTATGACCGGCAGAATCGAAAGCATCGACCCGCACACCGCTGTTCTGATATGTGCTTTTTGCATCTTGAGCCTTCGTATAAAATGTGTATCCATTTATGTCATACCCTTGGTATGTCCGGACTGTAAAGTACGGTTTCTTTGACAACCATGTCAGCATTTCATCTGATGACGACGTGGTGCTGATCCGGTCCTGGAACCATTGGTTGAATAGGGACATATGTTGTTTCTTGATCCACGCTTCGCTTTTTCTTGGATTTTGATGTCGTAGCATTACCATGTGTTCATCGATGTATGGCGACACCACCGACATGTGCTGCAAGACCATGAAATGAGCTCGAGCATGATCGTCCCGATCAGGAGTGATGGATTTCGCTCCGAGGACCCCGGTACCATGGAGCCTCCCCACGTGTCGTGATTCAGGTAGACCTATCGGGTTGACATGCGGCATGTAGTCCAAACAGAACTCAACGACCTCTTCGGTGGCATAACCTTCCACAATGCTTCCCTCAGGCCGCGAGCGATTTCGTACATAACCCTTCAGAATTCCCATATATCTCTCGAACGGGTACATGCTTCGTAGGAACACAGGACCGCACATTTTGATCTCTCTAACTAGGTGAGTCATGAGGTGCGGCATGATATCAAAAAGTGACGGGGGGAAGTACATCTCAAGGCGACAGAGGACAACCACGAGCCTTGCCTCTAGAGCATCTAGTTCAAGTATACTTATCGCCTTCTGTGATATTCTGTCGAAGAATTGACATAGCATTATGATTGTATCTTGGACATCACCAGGCAAAATCCCTCTAATAGCAATAGGAAGTATCTGCGTCATCAAAACGTGACAATCGTGAGACTTCATGCCAATTAATTTCAATTCCTGCATTGAAACTAGCTTCTTGATGCTGGCGCAGTACCCGCTTGGAACTTTCACATCGTGCAAGCACTGGCATAGATCAATTTTCTCGGCTTTAGAGAGTGTGTAACATGCAGGTGGGAGGAAGGTTCTGCCTTTGTCGGTTTCTATCGGAGCTAACTCAGGCCTGATGCCCAGTTTCACATAGTCTTGTCGTGCCTTCACGCCGTCCTTTGTTTTATCAGGGATATTCAGCAAGAGGGCCAATTAGGCTGTCAAACACTTTCTTCTCTACGTGCATGACGTCGATACAGTGGCGAACATCTAGTTCTTTCCAGTAAGGCAAACCCCAAAATATTGATTTCTTTTTCCACAAACCCTTTCATTAATTTACGGCCCTTTCCAAGAACAACGTCAACATCTTTAACCATTCCGTATACCTGTCTCCCGGTTAAATGAGGTGGAGACGATCCTTCCTCGATGGTTCCGTCGAACTCAGCAACCAACTTGCGGTAAGGATGATTTCGACGCAAAAACCTACGGTGCCGCATGTATACGGTTTTGCGTGATTTCTCGAGGTACAAACTGGCCGTATCTTCCATGCATTGACCACAGGCTGTTGCTCCTTTAGTACTCTGACCGGATAGGTTACCGTACGCAGGATAGTCATTGATGGTGCAAAATAGCAATCCTCGTAGGGTGAAGTTCTCTCTTGTCTGCATCCCACGTCTCCACGCCTTCGTGCCATAATGTTTCCAGATCCTCCTTTCATTAAAGACAGGTACGTATCTATGTCATTTTCCGGGTTACTTCGGGCCTTCGATGAGCATGGCCAACATGATGTACTTCCTCTTCATGCACAACCAAGGAGGGAGGTTGTACATACAAAGAGCCACAGGCCAAGTGCTATGACGACTGCTCATGTTACCAAAGGGATTTATTCCGTCCGTACTCGTCCGAACCATACATTTCTAGAATCCGCACCAAAATTTGAGAATTTCCTGTCGATATTTCTCCACTGGATGGAGTCTGCTAGGTGTCTAATCAAATCATCAACTTTACGCCCCTCCGCGTGCCACCGTATTTTCTTTGCATGTTCAGTATTTGCAAACAGATGCTTTAGGCGAGGAATGATAGGAAGATACCATACAACCTTGGCCTGAATACCGTTTGTCTCCTCATTGACCCTCGATGTCATCGTCCGTAGCATTGTTGCACTTCTTGTATCGGGAAGTCTTACAAACCGGACATACATGTAGATTCTCGTACTCTTTACGGAAGAGGATGCAGTCATTTTTGCAAGCATGTATTCTTTGTACATCCATTCCTAGCGGACAGAGAATCTTCTTAGCTTTGTATGTGCTTTTTGGCAACTCGTTCCCGTCGGGAAGCATGTCTGCCAGGAGTTGTAAAAGTGTAGTAAAGCTTTTTGTCAGACCAACCTCCGCTTGCCTTCAATTTGAGCAGTTCCAGAACAGCTGACAGCCGAGTATATTTAGCCTTGCAACCATGGTACAATTGTCTCTCCGAGTCCTCCATTAGACCCACAAATTTCTGTATTGCCTGCCATCAAGGTCATTACCTTCAACATCGCGCAGCATTTGCTCGAGATCATTGTCATTGGTACGCATTTCGACATCCTCTTCATCAAACTCAGAATCAATATCAGCCTCCAGATTCAACTCTTCGCCACTCATTCCTTCATCACTCCCCTCCATATGTTTGCCATGATGGATCCAATTTGTATAACCAGCTACGAATCCCCTATGGATCAAATGATCTTGTAACTGGGCCCGTGTTCGTCAACATCTCTCATTCTTGCAGTCATAGCATGGACAACACACATGATCAGACTTCATACTCGACATATCATCCTCAACCGCTCTTAAAAATTCGTTCACGCCACTGATATACTCAGAGCTCACACAGTTCGCATCATACATCCATATTTGATCCATCGACACTATGACATACATATAAACATATGTTGATTAATTAATTATCTATGTGATTCAAAATAAAAATTAAACTCATCGCTCTCTCTCACTTGTTCAATTATGCGCAAAACCATCCAAGCAAGAGCCATCCAAGCATGCGTATATATAACATCTAAACCACAATTAATAAACCATCCATCCATGCCTATACATGTATTAACCCTAAATTATCTTCTAATAGAACATAATTGCACTAGATCTAGGGTTAGAGAGCAATTAAACAAACTAGATAACCAAATCTACTAACCTATTGCCGCACCAAAGCAATTAGCTCCTTCCAATCTTCTTCTCCTCCCCCAAAATCGCCTCAAAATCGCCTCAGCCGCCACCACCAGCCCAACAGACCTAGAAAACCCTAAAAGATCTAGGAGAACTGGTTGTGTTATATAGTTGGAGAAGTCATTCCAGACGGTTTAGTCACTTCAACTGCCTATGATGCACAATCACAAATGGGTGAAGAAAAGAGCGTCTGCGATGTATTGCGACATCGCAGACGGTTCCATCAAAGACCATCTCTGATGTGTCATCGCAGACGGCTGGGTTACAAGCCGTCATCGCAAACGGTTGGGTTACAAGCCGTCTGCGATAACTACTTACATCACAGATGGGTGATACCTCGAACCGTCGGCAATGAGTCTTTCCAGACGGTTCGGATGTCATCCGTCTGGGATGACATATCATCGAAGACACTGGGTTCCGGACGAAAGTCATCGCAGACGGTATCATTTTCCTGCCCGTCTGTAATGTATGCTATCCTAGACGGGCTGTGGTAACCGTCTGCGATATGCCGTCCAGGATTGCCGTTCTGTAGTAGTGTACGGATCTCACCACTGACGGGCTTTCGTACCATCCGTTAGTAATGTTCTCTTGGGCCGTCTATACGATTTATCATTGATGGGTCATTTGTCTGCCCGTCAGTGGTGTCTCCTAGGCACACTCACTTGAGCCGCATGGTGAAGTCACCACTGACGGCTGACGAGCTGCCTGTGAGAGGTCTGTAGTACTTCTGATAGGTTGCTCCTTGCCCGTCTATGGTGACCGATCAGAATGACCATTTTATAGTAGTGAAATAAGTATGCCCATTTTTTCGCTCTTGTTGTCTAAAAGATGGGTTTATATGCGGCTTATTTCACCACCCCGCGTGCAGGATCTGACGGCCAAAAAAACATCGGTCCCTACGAAAAGAAAAACAGACATTTTCAAATCAGATTTAGAAATTTTTTATTAATACCTCATTTTAGTTTGACGTTGGTAAAATGCTCTATCATATGTGAGATCTGAGATCACCTATCAGAGACATGTGATGAGACATTTTATCACCGTAAACTAAGATGTGCCTCAATGATTTATTCTCTTGGTTTTTCTCTTGCTTTACAGTGATCAGCATGTAACACACGGCAGTGGTTAATTAAAACCAACTAGCCATTACAATCCACTACATATGAGTGGTCAGAAGTAACTCACGCACTCACTTAATAGCTACACACGTAACTCATATGGAAATGGTGGCATGCTAAGCTATGCGTGCAGAACAGGTTTCTTGACAATTTTGGAAAACCTTTTGTATATCATACGTACCTGTCTCCCTTTTTGAAGAGATAGATGTCGTCTCTCTTGCAAAGTCTACAAATCTCTATCAGCCACTCATCCCAATATGCGTTCAACATCAAATTAATGACCCCGTTTCTCAAATAAGGTGTACCATATTCGTCAAACAGGACTGTTGTATTTTTCGTCCATAATTTATAGTTACGGGTAAAGAGAGTGTAATACCTGCTCACCACTAGTACAGAACTGGTCTTTTAAGACCCCTCATCGCACACGGTTATTGGAAACCCGTCAGCAATGTGAACATCGCAGACGGCCAACATTTCAGGCCCGTGTGTGATGTGCCACGGCAAACTGGTCCGTGTGCAATGTGAGGCACATCGCACACGGTTTTTCCTGAGAAACCGTGTGAGAAACATCGCACACGGGTATTTTATAGGACCGTGTGCGATGTTCCACACATCGCACACGGTTATTTCGGAGATTCCGTGTGTGATGTGCCTCACATCGCACACGGTTATTTCAGTCACATCGCACACCTTTGCTTCATAGGAAAGGACCGTGTGTGAAAAAGATCAGTGACGTATTTTGTTTGATGACCGTGTGCGATGTTGTAATTATCGGTGACAGTTAGTTTTGATAACCCGTGTGCGATATCAAACTTTTCTATTTATACACGTGGGAACCCTAACAGTCTTTGACACCGCGCTGTGGCCGCCGCCTCCTCCCCGAGCCCGGATCCGGTCGCCACCTCTTCCTCGAGCCCGGATCCGACCGCCGCCTCCTCCCCGAGCCTCGAGCCCGGATCCGGTCGCCGCCTCTTCCTCGAGGCCGGCGACCGCTCCTCCGCCTTGCAGCAGCGCTGGCGCCGATGGAGGCTGCCATTTTCCGTCGCGTTTGTGACACTGCGCTGCACTGCACAAGACACTTCTTTTGGAAAGAGTGTCTTGTGCAGTATAAACACAATGTCACAATGGTGACGACGCTCTATTGCGGTTATACTGCACAAGAAAACTACGTGACGTATCAGACGCCTTCCTCTAGGTATTACCTTCTGAACCTCTGTACTTTGTTATACGCTGATTATACCGTGCTAAATTGTGAATTGTGACTGACATGATTGTGTGCTTCGATCAGAGGTCAAGATGAAGCCCGAGCCTAAGGGGAGGTGCACGCACAGATGTCGCATTCTAATGGGTCCATTTCATGTGAGAAAACATGCATTCTAGCTAGCACTTTCTACCCTAGAAGACCAAGCCCTAGATAGTTCCTTTCCATATGAAACTGAGATGTGCAAAATTCTTTAGCAACTTGTGCGATGTCGAATGTGTTGTACATATATATATGGTTGAGATGTGGAGTTGTCAAATTCGAGATGTTGAACTGAGATGCAGAAAATTCTTTAATTTGTGTTGTGGATGCTTGTGATATATATTGTCCTGTGCATGCTGGGATGTTATTCTATTTTTCAGAGGTGGCAAGCGAAATGAACTGATGAAGCCAGGAAACATACAACGAAAACATTGTCTGGTATGTAAGTCTCATCACACAAGGGCAACATTTCAGGCCCGTGTGCGATGTGCCTCACATCGCACACGGTTCTTTCAAACTTACCGTGTGCGATGTGCCTCATTGAACATCGCACACGGTTAGTTCATATGAACCGTGTGCAATGTGGATACACATCGCACACGCTTTTTTCTAGTGACCGTGTGTGATATCTCGTTCTGGTTTACGTAGGTAGCCGCCATCAGTGACGGATTTTGTTTGATGACCGTGTGCGATGTCGTAAGTGACCCCTGTGTACTAGTACCGAGCTCGACCTAAATGCTCCAGTTCGAGCGCGCGGGAACGGTGGCTTGTTGTAAGGGCGGGAGTGGCGCACGACGGCTAATTGGAGTGGCGGCGGTGGCGGCGGGCAGCAGTTGCGGCGGCGGAGGCAGTGGCTTGCCGGGGCAGCTAGCTGTATGTAATCAGATCTGCTAGCAATTAAGACAGAGTACGCGTATAATCAGCATCAAGTAGTTGTCCTTCGGTTAATTTTTAGATCCGGGTATTCTGCATGCAGTGCTAGCAAAATCATGCCACGTAGTTTTTCTGTTGTTTAAAATCTTGTAGATGGATCTAGGTTGGATGTCGAAGAGTCGTACAAGTCGAGCATACATCAGTGGCGTCGTTCGTTTCATGAAACTCGCGGAGGCAGACATGAGGAACAAGGGGGAACGGCTGATTTTTTGTCCATGTGTTGAATGTGGAAACTCTAGACTGTGGGAGGACCCAAGAGTGATCGAAGAGCATTTGTTTCGGAGGGGTTTCAAGACGGGATATACATGCTAGACCAAGCACGGTGAAGAGCCGCTGGTCATGCATGTAGAAAACGAAGACGGCGATCATCATATGCCAAACCCATATGATGGGCAGCCAGATGGCGACGATTGTGATTCCGATGGCGATGAAACTGCTATTCCAAATCCGCAACAAATGATTCATGATTTCGAGAGCAACCACGATGATGCAGAATACAGGGAATTCATGGGCTTGATGGAAGACGCCGAGAGACCACTGTATCCAAACTGCAAGGCAAAGCACTCCAAGTTGTCAGCAACACTTGACCTCTTGAGATTGAAGGCAGAAAGCGGATGGTCGGACAAGAGCTTCACAAAGATATTGGGTCTTTTTGCAGACATGCTTCCAGATAAAAATAAGTTGCCAAAAAACATCTACGAAGTGAAGAAGGTGATTTGCCCCATGGGACTAGAAGTACAGAAGATACACGCATGTAAGAATGACTGTATGCTTCGCAATGAGTACAAAGATTTGCGTTCATGTCGGATATGCAAATCTCCTCGATACAAGCGTAAGTTTGCAAAAGACAAAGACAAGGCCGATGATGAGATCAAGACGGGGGGTCCCTAATAAGGTTGTGTGGTACTTGCCTGTAATTCCTCGTTTGAAGCGTTTGTTTGCAAACCCGAAGGAAGCGAAGCTGATGCGTTGGCATGCGAAGGGACGTAAGAATGATGGAAAGATGAGACACCCGCTGATGCTGCCCAGTGGAGAAGAATCAATGCGAAGTACCCAACCTTTGGCGATGACCCAAGGAATGTAAGATTCGCAATGAGTACAGATGGAATGAATCCATTTGGCAGCATGAGCAGCAGACACAGCACTTGGCCTGTGCTTCTATGTATGTACAACCTTCCTCCTTGGCTGTGCATGAAGAAGAAGTACATCATGATGTCGATGCTTATCAAAGGGCCAAAGCAACCTGAAAATGACATCGACGTTTACTTCAGGCTGCTGGTGGAAGAACTACAAACATTATGGAAAGAAAAAGGGGTAAGGGCATGGGATGCATAAAAGAAGGAGTCATTCGATCTCCGTGCACTGTTACTCCTTACCATCCAGGATTATCCAGCACTTGCTAATGCTTCGGGGCAGAGTACAAAGGGAGCCAAAGCATGTGTCACGTGCATAGATGAAACCGCGAGTGTCTGGCTTCCGTTCTTGCGCAAAACCATATACATGCGTCATCGGAGGTTCTTGAGAAGAAATCACCCTTACCGTAACATGAAGGAACAATTTGACGGCAATACAGAAAGAGACGCGAAACCAAGGCCTTTTACTGGCGAAGAGGTCAGTGAGATGGTGAAGGATGTGAATGTCATGCTTGGCAAGGGACATTAACGTCTCCGTGAGAAGAGCGTGTGGAAGAAGAAATCAGTTTTCTGGGAGTTACCTTACTGGAAGGATGTAGATGTACGTCACTGCATCGATGTCATGCACGTCGAGAAGAACGTATGTGACAGCGTTCTTGGTACATTACTGAACATGAAAGACAAAACGAAGGATGGCATCAAGTCACGAATGGATATGGTCCATTTGGGCATCAGACCAGAGTTAGCTCCAGTAAAGAAAGATAAGGGCCAGACGTATCTCCCACCTGCCTGTTACACTTTATCCAAGAAGGAAATCATAGAGTTCTTGGGCTTCCTGTGTAGTGTCCATGTCCCCTCTGGTCATTGCGCAAACATCAGGAGTCTTGTTTCAATGGAAGACAAGAAACTAATTGGCATGAAGTCACACGATTGCCATGTAATGATGACACAGATGCTCCCGGTGGCAATCAGAAATATTTTGCCCACAAAAGTTCGAGAGGCGATCATGCGGCTTTGTGATTTCTTCAACTCGATATCTCAGAAGGTCATGGATCTCAATATACTGGATGATCTGCAAGAGGAGGTTGTGAAGACTCTATGCCAGCTCGAGATGTTCTTCCCGCCCTCGTTCTTCGATGTCATGGTGCATCTCGTTACACACCTTGTGTACGAGATAAAGTTGTGTGGGCCTGTGTTCCTACGCAGCATGTATCCGTTCGAGCGGTTCATGGGAATACTCAAGCACGATGTTCGGAATCGGTATCGGCCCGAGGCAAGTATCGTAGAAGGATATACGTTGGAGGAGGTGGTTGAGTTTTGCACCGATTACATGCACAACTCACAGCCTATTGGTGTGCCCAGGTCTCGCCACGAGGGGAGGCTATCTGGAAAAGGGACTGTCAGAAAAGAAGTCAGCTAGAAGGATACTCATCTATTTGACATTGCCCATTTTACGGTCTTGCAACACATGACCATAGTTTCCCCTTATATAGAAGAACACCTGAACAAGCTACGGCAAGAGTTCCCAAATGTGCCATACAGTCGGATCTTGAACAAGCACAACCTTACATTCAGCCAGTGGTTGCAGAACCGTATCGTAGACGGGCCGATAGATGACACGCTAACGTGGTTGGCCAAGGGGCCAGCATTTACAGTTCATAGTTGGGAAGCGTACAACCTGAATGGGTACACGTTCTATACGAAGGATCGAGATGAGAAGACCACATTTCAGAATAGCTCTGTCCGAGTGGAAGCCATAGATATAGATGGACAGAAAGAATTTTACTACGGGATCATAGAGGAGATTTGGGAGCTTGACTATGTGACATTCTGGATTCCACTGTTCAAGTGCAAATGGGTCGATCTCAGACATGTCAAAGTCGACAATTACGGCCATACTTATGTCAACCTCAGCAAATTGGGTTACATGAATGAACCCTTCATTTTAGCCTCCCAAACTACCCAAATTTTCTATGTAAAAGACCTCGCACATAAGAACTGTCATGTAGTGATGCATGGAAAAAGGAGGATCATAGGAGTTGAGAATGTTGTCGACGAGGATGAATACAACCAGTTCGATGAGTTGCCACCTATTGGAGAACGCATAAGAATCGACGAGCAAGACCTAGGGGAAACTTGCCACTACGTACACCAAGATCATTCCGACGGGCTAGTGTACAAAGGAAGTCATCATGTAGTGGATTCATTATTTATTTTGAATCTGGCCTAGTACTCAAATTTATTTTTGAGCCAAATCTGTACTCATTTTGAATATGCAATCTGTTGAAGTTAGCAAATTATGTTTCGAAAAGTGATCGCACAATTATCTTGTGGAGTCATCGCGGAATTTTGGTTCTGATAGTCATATATGTCGAATACCTAATCGATCATACTGTAGAGGATAATATCCTCACATCGCACACGGTTGTAAGCAAATAGCCCGTGTGCGATGTCACTTACGTTGCAAACGGTAAACTCGCTCAGCCCGTGTGCGATGTGGTCTTGGTCACATCGCACACGGTTAGAAGATGCAACCCGTATGCGATATGGCCTACCATAGGTCATCTAACTGTCTGCTCTGTGATTTGCAACACTGATGGAGAAGACATTTTCACACAGATTAACAAGACATTTACAAGCGGAAAGTAGACATTTCGAACGCAGATTTAGCATACATTTGGAACACAGATTAACAACACATTTCCAACACCGTTTAACAAGACATTACATAACACATTTCCAACACCGTTTAACAACACATTACATAACACATTTCCAAGCTAAAGCAAAGAAAAATACATAACACATTACATAACGAAAGCAAAGGAAAATACAAACTATCTACACGGACTCCAGCGGCAGATCTTCGTCCACAGGGTCAGGAGTGAGAGCCGAGATATTTTTAACTATGTAGAAGCTCACCATCTCGTCACCCCACCGGATGCACTTCGCATGGAGGCGCAGGCCAATGTTGGGGTCCTTGCAGCGGATGAGGGTATGCCCCGGCTGGTGGTGAGCTTCGAGGAGAAATCTCATGTGCCGCGAAAACTTCTTCTCCAGGATACACCGGACGGCGTACGCACCGGAGTAATGGACGGGGTCAGAGTAGTACGCACAGAGGAGGGTGCCCTCGGTAGGTCCATAGTCGACAAACTCCAGTGCCTTGGTAGTGGCACGGGAGATGGGCATGGTCATCTGCACGCGGTCCTCGCGGATGGGCGACTCTTCGCGCTTCCGCTTCCCCGAAGAGCTCCCTGCAGCGGCCATTACGACAGATGGAGGAGGTGACTGGAGGGGTAAGGAAGAAAAGGTTCGACGGAGCACGGCGCGGAATGAAGTACGGAGTGAAGTAGAGAAACCGACGAGGCTAGAGGCGTGGCTTATAGGAGTGAAGTAGAGAAACCGACAAGGCGGCGGTTTATAGGAGTGAAGTTGAGAATCCGAAGAGGCGGAGGTTAACAAGGGCGACTCTTCGTGTCGCACACGGTTACGAATCCATATCTGTGTGCGATGTGATACACATCGCACACGGAGACCTAACCATACCCGTGTGGGATGTTACTCACATCGCACACGGGTATTACCAGTAACCCGTATGTGATCACTTCGCACACGGTTAGCATTACACACCCGTGTGCGATGGATGTTACATCCCACACGGGCCGTAATATGTGACCGTGTGCGATGGCTAGCCCCGTACAAGTAGTACCTAGGTCACCCCGTCCGTCCATTAAAACATTTCGACTTCGCGCGCACCGCCTCGCATGAATTTCTGTCACCTCCCGCCTCCCCGTGCGCCGCCTCGCCATCTCCGGTTGCCGGCTCCCTGTCGTCGAGTCCCCGAGCGCCACCTCGCCATCTCCCGACCGCCTTGAGGTCTCCCATCACCTGCCTCCCCGTCCCCGAGCGCCGCCTCCCCGACACGCTCCCCGACAGGTTAGGGTTCTCCGTGTCCTCACAACGAGTCGCAAGATAGGGCTATATGAACGCGTGTGTTCCAGTGCTGCTTGCAAATATTTGCGTGTAGACATTATTTGTGCCGGCACTTGATCATTTACTTCTTCTTATTTATGCCATTATCATCCTGTTAGTTAGCTATGACGTCCAGTAATGAATGGCCGGACTTCTCTCCGAGAGAGCTCGAAGAGACCTCATCACAGCCGGAAGGGATAACCACCACTGATCAAGCACAAACCCTGTCAGTGGAGAAGAAGTCCAGAGGAATTAGAAAACCAAGCAAAAAGCCCGAAGGAGTATGGCAAGTGGAGGCCATCGACGACAGAACCGGGGCTCCTACGGAACCAGAGAAAACGGAGAGGAAGTTTCGAACCATGTGCGGGGCAGTGGTAAGGGAAAGGGTCCCCATTCACTTCGAGGATTGGACAAAGGTTAGTAAGGACCTGCACGATGCCATACTGCTAGAGATCATGCAATACTTCAAGGTGCCGGAGCAATGGAAAACGCAGGTGGAACAATGTGCACTCTCGAAGGCAAAGGATGCTTTTAGGAATTTTAAGTACGTGTTGCACACGAAGTTTATGAAGCAGAATAAGGAGCCCTTCGGAAAGTATCCACACATTCTACCCGAGCATTGGGCCAGTTTTGTGGAGATGCAGCGAACGCCGGATTTTGAAGCCAAGAGTGCGGCAGGCAGGGCTCTAATCGCGAAGAACAAACACCCCCATAGAATGGGGGTCAAAGGATACTATGGGAAGCGGAAGATTTGGGACAGGGAGGACGAGAACCTATGCTTTTGGGGAGCCGATGTGCCTTTTCCTGATGTTGCGGCAGATCGGGCAAGAGACTTCCTGAGGGCGAGGTCTACAACCGATTCCTCGGGTCAGATTGTGTTATCCAACCCAGCAGATCAAGAAGTGTACCAAACTATGGTAAGAGTGACTACCTCATTCAGTCGTCGGTCTATAGTTACGACAATATTATGCTTATGTACCTACTAATTATGTCTTTATGTGCAGAAAGAGCTAAGCGTCCAGGCTTCGCAAGGCTCATTTCAGCCTCAAGGCTGCAACAACATTCTCACGGCCGCATTGGGAACCAAGGAGCCCTCGGGTCATTGTAGGGCGATCGGGACCAATGTTGCCCGTAGGAAGGCCTTCCCTCAAGACGTGAAGGAGATGCGTGCGAGGAAAAGGGCGAGAGCGGAGCAGAAAAAAGAAGAGATGAAAAAAGAGATACTCGCCCAATTTGCGGGCATGATGGATGAAAGGCTCGCGAAAGAAAGAGCTGCGTGGGAGGAGGCGTACAGATCGCAAGTGGTTGAAGCTGCTGCACACCCAAGCCCCGGTGCACGCAGGAGTACCTATGCGTCAGCTCCTGATGCGGTTGAAGGCCATGAGGAAATAGCCGGCAAGTCTCCTATCGATGACATCACGGGGCCGACGAAGTGCAAGCTACAAGTGCCAACAGCGCACATGGTTTTTCCGTTGGTGGCAGCTACCGGATTGGTTCATCCACCGACTGAGGGAGCTACCGTGCACGGTGTACCGATACAGCCAGGGTTCGCGAGGTGCACCGTCAATAAAGTCAAGCCTGGCTTCCAGGGCCTCCCGCTATTCCACGTAAGCCAGGATGTCGAACTCTAGACCTTGGGACAGGCGGAGATGTCCTTCGTCCAGTGGCCGAAGAAGGACATACTCCTTGTGCCCTTCACATCGGCACCGCCTCCTGCTTCCCCACCATTGCCTGCTGAATCTGAGCCGCTCTTCGCACCACATCCCGTCATGAGCACGCCGTCTGCGACGCCTTCGTGCCCACAACCTCAAGGGTCACCCAAGCAAGCGCCGGTGCTTCCGACACCAGGAGATGTTGACTTACCGTCACCGCCCGCACCAGTGCAGACTAGAAGTAGGAGATCAGCGCCACTGAAGGGCACGGGCAAGGGACAGGGCAAGGCACAGGGCAAGGGCCAGGGCAAGGCCAAGGAGCTGGGGTTCATGACGGACGAAGAATTGAACTGATTGTTTCCCCCGGCGGAGGTCGTAAGGAAGTACGTCAAAGGAGAGCCATTGCTACCCCCCAAGACTTGGCGGTAGCAGGTTTGATATGCAGAAGGCTACATGACCACTATATGAAACTATGTGAAGCCGGTGAGTCGAGCATTCCGGTGTGGTTCAAGAAGGAGCATTTCCTTCATGAGATAAATAATTGTTGCACGGTGGACTTCGAGGACTTGTTTCTCCTCTTCAACCTGCGTGATCTCGATGCCTCCTCATGGGATGCTGGACATTGTAAGTATTTTACAAGGAATTCCACATTCTGGCAACTCTCTTTTGTTTCGTAAATGATACCTCTTTTCTTTCGTATGCTTAGGAAAATGATCACCGAATGCGAGCCTCGGAAACAACCGGTGGGTTTCCTCGACCCACAGTTGGTCTCGAAGCAACAAATCGAGGCGAATAAGCAATTGATCTTTGATTATGTCGTCGGCACGTTGATCGCTCAACAGAACAAAGAGTTCATTCTCCTTCCATACAACCAGCAGTATGTGTGGTTTTATACATTAGCTGTACGTCCATTGTCATCATTCCACACGGGTTGTGATATCTTTTTTTTGCAGCAAACATTGGATCTTAATTATCATCATACCTAAATGGAGCAAAGCCATCCACCTTGATTCCTTGCAAGCGGCACATTACGACTACTCGCAGATAAGGGAATTCTTGCATAGTGCTTTCGCTGAGTACGCCAAGCGTGGAGGGAGGTGCTCACCAAATGGGGACCCGGGGGTCTTGGACCAAGGAGCCGACGACTTGGTGCAGGTAACAATTGGTACAACATTCCTCCTAAGTGGTAAGTAATGCTAATTGATGCCCTAATTGATGCCGTAATTCCTCAACAACTTTTCAGTGTAACCAGCAGCCAGCAGGAACCAACCTTTGTGCTTTTTACGTTTGTAACCAAATGACGAGGATTGCTCCGAGTTCGAAGACAAGAGGCATTGCTGGCCTCCCTTCGGTTAGTACTGTATGTGAGACTCAAGATTTTACTTTTTACCTATATGCACCTAAATCTGAATTTAATTACTTCGTGCAGATTTTGAATTCGATGGACAAAGCACCGTTGAGTCAAGCCGATATTGTCGACATTAGAGGATAGTTTGCCTACTTCTTCCTCACGCATGTCATAGCGGAAAAGGGACAATTCAGATCACCTTAATTCGTTGTGAGGTATTTATTTTCTTCGTTGTGAGGTATTTATTTTCTTTCTGTTGGCTGTCAACCTTGTCAGATCCAAACTTGTACGAATGTTGGCTGTGAACTCCTGTTTACGTAGCTGTGAATGGGTCAACTCATATTCAATTGATTCAATTTGCTTATATGTCGGCTGTGAAATGTATGTGATCTCTGTTTTATTTGTGTTTGGGTCAAATCCGTGTATTTTGGCTGATGGATGAAATCTGCGTATATATGTGGCTAAATAATGAACTCTGTGAATGTGGCCGATGAATTCTGTAAAATGATATTGTTGCCTGAGATTTCCAATTGTCGCTACTGTTGCATTCCCAGCATCACATACGGCTCGGCGGCCCGAATCGTGGGCGATGTGCCAGTCAACACACACGGACCGAAGCATTGGACCGTGTGTGATGTGGCTACTCATCGCACATGGTCCCAAATATACGCCCGTGTGCGTCGCCCACGGTTAAGACCAAATAACTGTGTGCAATGCGGACAAATATCACACACGGTTCTAAAACCTTGACCGTGTGCGATGTGGGTTCTTATTGCACATGGGTCCTATTTTTGAAGCGTGTGCGATGTGTATCTTCATCGCACACGGTCCGTACTGTGCACCCGTGTGCGATGTCCTGAGCCATGGCACATGATAGAAAGAACTGAACCTTGTGCGATGTGGTCCCTCATCGCACACGGGCCTATTTAAAAAGCGGTGTGTGATGTGCGTATCATCGCATACGGCGCTGGACCCGTGTGCGATGTGCCCTCCACATCGCTGACCAGCCCGTGCATACGGGCTGGAAAACCGTATGCGATGAGCTTTTTTACCTATGTACGATGAGCTTTTCTGTGGTAGTGCACAAACAATAAAGAAGAATATGGCCTATTGTCTGTTTTACAACAAGTAATGGGCTTCAAAGTCCAAAACATCACCTACAATCAAGAGATCCAATTGAAATGCACATGAAAGGCTTGAGTGTGGTTAACAGTCAACCTTCGTCTTGTAAATTTTCTGAGACTATGGTGCAATAATAAGCACACAGAATATCTAGCAAGCCATATTAGAAATGTCTATTTAACTACCATGCAGGGGATTTAAAAGCAAGGGTATATGATTTGGTGGATACATAATAATAATCTCCAATTTATTTGTAAAACATTTTATTCAGTCATTTGGACAGTAGAATAGTTGAATTTCAATAACCCTATTGGGTCATCACCACATGGAATTAACCATTACCTAAATCCTACTTATGCCTTATATTTGGAGACACTCTTAAACACAGTTTTATTAGCCCAAAAAAGGTTGCATTCTCATCTCTCGGGAGTTTAACCGGGCAAAGGGTTAGCTAGCAGGTCTGAAATCCAAATGTATTTCTGTTGTGATTCGCCGGTAAGGGACATCAGTCGCAAAACAAAACTTATGCTTGCCTCAATGCATTATTATCTTGATCTTTTTCTTGCTTCGTCGTGATCAGCGTGTAACATACGGCGGTGGTTAATTAAAACCAACTAGCCAGTACAGTCCACTACGTAACTCACGCACTCACTTAATAGCTACACACGTAACTCATGCAAATGCTGGCATGCTAACAGAACAGGTTTCTGGACAATTTTGAAAAACCTTTTGTATATCATACATACCTGTCGCCATTTTTGAAGAGATAGATGTCGTCTCTCTCGCAAAGTCTGCAAATCTCTGTCAGCCACTCATCCAAATCTATGATAAGCTTTTCAGCATGAGAGCCACGTCCTTGCAGAACAGTGCGCATCACGATTCGTTTTGACGCACATGCCCATTAATTCCAATCCAAAGCAATCGAGCAGAACTGATCTTGACCATACACATCTGTCCGCATTTAATTAAACGCCAGGTTTATAGCAGCTACCAATAAATCCGTGCAAAACGGATCAATGCTTTACACAAAATTTCAAGAAATATCACCGACGCCTGCTACCTCCGGCAAGAAACAATGGCAGCCGCTGGTGGTGGTGGCATCACGCACCGCTTCATCGAGGTGAACGGCGTGCGTCTGCACATCGCGGAGGCTGGCGACCCGGCCGGCGCGCCCGTGGCGCTGCTGCTGCATGGCTTCCCACAGCTGTGGTACACATGGCGGCACCAGATGCCGGCGCTCGCCGCCGCTGGGTACCGCGCCGTCGCGCCCGACCTGCGCGGGTACGGCTGCTCGGATGCCCCCGCCGGGGCCGACAAGTACACGGCCCTTCACATCGTCGGCGACCTCGTGGCGCTCGTCGACTCCCTCGGCCAGGATCAGGTACGTACGCGCGCGTGCTCCTCTGATTCTTGATTCCTGAGATCACACGCATGATCGAATTCGATCGATCTGTGGACGTGCACCGATGATGTCTACGTTGGGCGATTGATATACATCTGCAGGTGTTTGTGGTGGCCCACGATTGGGGCGCAATTATCGCGTGGTACATGTGCCTGTTCCGGCCGGACAAGGTGAAGGCACTGGTCGCCATGAGCGTCCCCTTCATGCCGAGAGACCCGGATCAGACGCCCGTGGAGGCATTCAGGTCTCTCCACGGTGACGAGTATTACATCATCCGTTTTCAGGTGCACACTATAGAACACCTTTCTATGCATATGTAACAAGGGGCTATCCTCGTCGAGTTTCTCAGTACTTCGACGAGTATTGCCTTTTGATCTGCATGTAAATGAGTTGTGGTGACTGTGTAATTAAATGTAAGCAGGAGCCGGGAGAAATAGAAGCCGAGTTCGCTCGGCTCGGCACGGAGTTGGTGCTCAGGAAGTTCCTGGCGTATCGAAAGGCGGAACCCTTGATTATCCCGAAGAGCGGGTGGGGATCACCGGACGACAAGGTACCGTTGCCGAGCTGGATATCAGAGGAGGATATCAAGTACTACACCAGCCAGTTCGAGAAGACTGGTTTTACAGGAGGATTGAACTACTATCGTGCCTGGAATAAGTAAGCACCCTGGAGTCCTTTCTCATTCTTAAGTGTCTTATCTTTATCTCTGGGAAATGGTATTCCATTAATGATAACAAGTTAGTTAATTAGTTAAAGGTTTTCATTTGGCCGGCCGGTCAAGCCTGGCGCCCAGCACCGCCGCCGAGTGCTCCTCTTCCCGAATGTCCACCTTCTCGACCCGCCACACGGAGGTGCCGAAAGACGTCGTAAAAGAATAAAAACAAGTTTGTGGGATGATGATCTACATCCAAAGATTGTTTCTTGCCACGCGAATGTTTGGTCTTTTAATTGACCCACACAAAATAAAAGCAAAAGAGTTTTACAAAATTACAAATACAAACTCTAAGGGGCTAGTGAACCTGAAATAAATACATCTGCTCATTTTTTTTAAAGTGCACACACAATAAATATGTAGTTTTGAATGTAAAAGTGCAATGGTTAACTTTTTTTTTGGAAAAAACGACCGCGTACTTAATTGTAAATAAAATCATGGACAGGCATGGTTCGCGTTTTAGCACGACGGCCTGAGGATGGCGTTAAATTCTGTGTACATTTTTATGACGTGGAGTGAATTGTGATTACTGTTTACTAGCTTCATTATCCACTGAAATGCGTGAACCTCCATGTACAACGAGACGTGGTGCACTTGGACCATATATGCTTCAGCAGAACATTTTGCCTCGTTATATGACCAATTTAAAACCTGTTGAATATGCATGTTTTCATCGATATACTTCGATCTATGTTTAGGACCTGGGAGTTCACAGCACCTTGGACCGGAGCTGAGATAAAGGTACCAGTCAAGTTCATCATCGGGGATCTAGATCTCACGTATCGTCTTCCAGCGACACAAGATTTTGTTCACGGTGGTGCCTCGACGAAGTTTGTTCCTTTGCTCGATGATGTGGTGATCATGAAAAATGTTGGGCACTTTCTCAACGAAGAAAAGCCAGATGTCATTAATGAGCACATAATAAGTTTCATAAAAAAGTTTAACTAATATGCAATCATTTCTCGCACAATAAATAGATAAAGCATATGCAATGCTTTCTCTATCATGTCAGGAACAAATACACATTTATCTTTGTGGTCTTAATGTAAAATGTCCTGTGCTCTGTAATTTTACCAAAATGTTGTCACTTTCTGAGCTTGTTTGCACGTACCTAGTTATTATGTTAATATATGAATAAAGGAAGCTAATATTTACATGTACGTTGGCTTCATTGATAAGGAATTGACTTCGGATATATGTATCAAGATTCAAGACACTGGCTGTGGTAATATTATTTTACGAAGTATTTTTGGATCAGCTACGGTCACACTTTTCGTATAGACGAACAGACACTCTGAAGTTAATGCTCTTAACCTTAATGTCATTCAAACACGTACAATCACTACTACAGATTCCATTTAACGGGACGCCACCTGTACAGTGCTAATCACAGACGGTTCTAAACGCGAACCGTCTGAGAATATGACTACCAGCGATGACGCACAAGCGGATGCTACAATACAGATGATTCGTACGAGGCACCGTCTGTACAAATATCACAGACGGTTCCCAACAGGGACCGACTGTACTGTGAAGGATATCACGGACGGTTCCCAACTGGGGACCGTTGGGACCGTCTGTGATATTATTATAGACGGTACCAATTGGGAACCGCCTGTACTATCCCTACCAGTACAGACGGCTCCCAGCTGGGACAGTTTGTGATATTAGAACAGATGGTACCAGTTGGGAACCGTCTGTACTAATATCATAGACGGTCCCAGTTGGGAGCCGTCTGTACTGCGAGCGATAGTACAGACGGTTCCTAAGTGGGACCATCTGTACTGCTAGATATTTTTAGTGTGCCACTTCGTCTTCAACCTTCGGAACTGCCGCTTCGTTTCGCGCGCGTCGCTTCATATTCCTCTTCACGTCGCTTCGCTCCCTCCGCCTCGCCCTACTAAGTACTCCACTTTCACCGGCCTCCGCCCAATCCATTCCCTCCTGCCCACTTCTCTCCTCCGCCATGCCGAGCGTGCCGTCGTCTTCACCACTGCTGCCCGTCCCATCACCTTACGCGGGTCCGCCGTCGCCAATTAGTTGGCCATCCAACTACTCGTCGGACGAGGACTCGCCGGCGAAGAATGTGCTCTCCTCCGACGAGGAGACTAATCGGTCCGCCGATTGGAGTCCGTCGAGCTCCGACGACGCCGATTGGTGGATGTCGGAGGAGGAGGCCGACGACGATGACGACGACACCGACGACGAAGACACCGATGACGATGACACCGACGGCGATGACGACGACGATGACGACGATGACGACAAGCAAGGCCCCGCTGCCACCCACAGGTACTGCACCGAGGACGGCTGGGAGGACACCACCGACGACGATTACGGCTGGGACGACACCAACACTGACAATGACGATGACGGCAGCGACGGCGGTGACGGCGACGACACGGCCTCCACGGCGACGACGGCACAATCGGCCCCGCCCAGCAAGAGGCGCAGACTATATTAGATATATATATTTTGCACAAGAATTAGTGCACTAATTAATAGTACTTTGTAAAAATTAGTAGTACTTTGTATTAATATTAGTACTACTTCAATTAATATTAGCCTATATTAGCGTTCCGTGTTCTGTTCAAATATTAGCGTACCGTGTTAATTCTGTTCCGATCGTTCGATCTCCAAAAATCACAAAAACTATCACCGACGGCTCCAAACGCGAACCGTCTAAGAAAAAATATACGCACGATGGCGAACGGCACAGTACAGCCGGTTCCTCAATGGGACCATCTATAATATTAGTACGGACGGTTCCTGCTGGGAGCCGTCTGTACTGTGCCGTCCCGCTTGTTCGCCATCGTGTCTCAAACGGTTCCCGGTTGGGAACCGTATGAGAAAATGCTACCACGATAGCGGGACGGCACAGTACAAACGGTTGCCGGTTGAGAACCGTTTGTGATATTTGTACAGACGGGTCCCGACTTGGAGCCGTCTGTACAAATAACTATAAGCTCACTCCCAGTTCGATTCGCCGCTATCGCCATTGTCGCCGGCCCTCTTCCTGACCTCCTCTCGAGCCACCCGCACACGCAGCCGGGCCAGGAAAAGCCGGCGAACCTCGTGCTGGAAGGAAACAAGCTCGGGGCACTGCAAGCCTTGCTCGCCGACGACCTTACCGAGCTGTGGCCGCCGCTCGCCGTCCCACCATCATCTCCGGCCTCCCCAGCGTCGACCGACTCTTCCTATAGCTCCACTGTGAGCCACAGAACTTTCACGTGCCCTTCCCCCCCTTGATTCCATGTTGGATGATCGTGAATGATCGGTAGCTAGCTAGCTCGATCGCGCTCTGTGCCATTCAGCTAGTTGGGAAAAAGAAAAGAAATGTGGGACCCATGTGTCATAGAGCAAAGGAAAAAAGAAAAAGAAAACTTAATATGACAGAGGACCCCACTTGTCATGCTCAATGGCTAAGTTAGGCTGAGTAACAAAAGTTTTTCATATTTTTTATTTTCTGAGAAAAAGCAAGAAAATGCTAAAAATGCTTTAAACTTCTAAAAATCATAGAAAATTCATACGAACTCGAAATGAGGTGATTCTTTTTTGCAAATTCATCATTTAATCTGTAGAATTTTATGGTATAACTTTTGTTCATGTCACAATGCCGTAAAATTTTGAAAATGACAAAATGCCCTTAAACGCAAAAATTGAAGTATGATTTTTAGAAAAATCATGCTAGCTCTAAAAATAATATATGTTGCACCAAAATTCAAATTTTGATACATGTTGTATCTTGGCTTCATTTTATTCATGCATCAACATATAAAATTTGACATATATAGAAATGTTGCTTTCTTAGAATATTTAAATAATTAGCTACTGGCTTTATTTGAATTTTGCATAGTTGGGTTTATATATTACTAAAAATGCATAAATGTAGTGTTTTAGATTAATTTACGTACGAAAATTATTACATGAACATTACCTTGGTAGCTCCTTTTTCTATGAAAAGCTAGGTGTCTTTGTTTTATTAGGTCAATTTAACAGTAATTTACTCGTTCCGCAGCCTGTGTGGCAAGATGGATCGGGGGTGGATGTACGGTTCTCGTACGAACCAAGGGTACCTTGATGGTGTGACGAATTTTCTGACAGCTGCTGAGGAGGATAGGTTGAAGAAGGGTGTTCAATTTATATATTGTCCTTGTTGCGACTGTATGTAGAAATGAGAGATCATTTCTCGGACAAAACTCAGCCCTACAGATCCAAGCGCACTTGATTATTAGGGGCTTCAAACCGGACTATACGAGTTGAACCAAACATGGTGAGGAGCAGAACATGTTACACGAAGACGTTCGCATCGTCGAAGATCCCAAAGTCACCGAAGGGAGAGAAGATGACTAGGAAGTAGGTGCAGACGATGATTGTGGCCACGCGGAGGAAGTAGGTATAAACGATGATTGTGGTGGCGCAGAGAACGATGATAGGTTGGATCAAATGCTGCGCGATGCTAACGTGAACTTTAATACTGAGAGAAACTTCAACAAGTTCATGTGCTTGATTGAGGACTCCTAAAAACCTTTGTTCCCGGGTTGCAAGACGAAATACACAAAGCTCTCATCCGTGCTCGAGTTTCTTAAATTGAAAGCTATGGTTGGTCAGACAAGAGTTTCACAGCGCTCTTAGGTCTCCTATTGGAGATGCTCCCGGATGAAAACGAGCTACCCAAAAACACATACCGAGCAAAGCAGGTTGTTTGTCCATTGGGAATGGAGGTAGAAAGGATACATGCATGTCCGAACGACTGTATCCTGTACCGTAATGAATTATCAAACTTGCGTTCATGTCCAGTGTGCAAAGCATCTCGTTACAAGCGTAAGAGTCAGTCAGACGATGGTGAGTCTTTCATCGAGCAGAAGAAAGGAATTCCTGCTAAGGTGGTGTGGTATCCGCCTGTAATTCTGCGTCTGAAGCGTTTCTTTGCGAATCCAAAAGAGGCCAAATTGTTGTGCTGGCACTTGGAGGACCGTAAGAAAGATGGAAAGCTAAGACACCCCGCCGATTCCGCGCAGTGGAGAAACGTCGACATGATCTTCCAAGACTTCGGTGCAAAAACGAGGAATATAAGGTTTGCATTGAGCACGAACGGAATGAATCCTTTCAGCAACATAAGCAGCCGGCACAGTACTTGGCTAGTTGCTCTTAGTATGTACAACCTACCACCTTGGCTGTGTATGAAGCGGAAGTATATCATGATGTCGCTGCTTATCTAAGGGCCGAAACAACCTGGGAATGATATTGACGTGTACCTAAGATCTTTGGTGGAAGATCTGAAAACACTGTGGAACGAAGGGGCGCAGGTATGGGATGCGTATAAATAGGAGAACTTTACCCTACACGCCATGTTGTTCTGCACGGCAATGATTTGCCTGCCCTGCGTAACCTTTCGGGCCAGAGTAAAGAACCAGGCAAGGCTTGCCCTCAGTGCTTGGATGGTACTGCGAGTAGGTGGCTGCCCCACTCTCGTAAAATGGTGTTCATGCGCCACCGTAGGTTCCTTAACAGGAATCACCCATACCGCAATATGAAGGAACAATTTGACAGGACGAGGGAGAGAGGTTTATTTCCAAGGCATTACAGCAGGCAAGAGGTGTACAATATGGTTAAGGATATCGATGTTGTCCTTGGAAAGAGTGGTAAAAAAGTGAAGGCCGACGGCATGTGGAAAAGAAATCAATATTTTGGAAGTTACCGTATTGGCGGCACCTTGAAGTTCGCCACTGCATCGATGTCATGCATGTAGAGAAGAATGTGTGTGACAGCTTGATTGGTCTGTTACTTAATATTCCGGGGAAGACGAAGGACGACCTCAATGCATGTCTCGACTTGGTTGACATGAATATCAGGCCCGAGTTCGCACCTGAGCCCTCCCAAAAAGGCAGAACAAGGCTTCCTCCGGCCTGCTATAACTTGAAAAAGTTCGAGAGGACCGAACTGTGCTGGTGCTTGAAAGGGGTGAAAGTTTCGTCCGGCTACTCCGCCAACATCTCGAAACTTGTTTCGATGGAAGATCTGAAATTAGTTGGCATGAAGTCCCATGATTGTCATGTGTTGATGACACAGATGATTCCTATTGCAATCCGAAATATCTAGCCAAGCTATCTCTGAGACACAACCATTAGGCTGTGTTACTTCTTCAACACAATCTCTCAGAAGGTCATCAATCCCGAAGCACTAAATATTTTGCAGGCCGATGTGGTGAAGACACTGTGTCATCTTGAGATGTATTTTCCTCCGTCGTTTTTTGATATCATGGTCCATGTTATCGTCCACCTCGTGAGAGCGATAAAGATCTGTGGACCAGTATTTCTACATCAGATGTATCCGTTTGAGCGGTACATGAGAATTCTCAAGCACTACGTACGAAACAGATCTCATCCCGAGGGCAGCATCGTTGAAGGTTACACAACCGAAGAGGTGGTTGAGTTTTGCATCGGTTACATGGACCAGCTCAAACCAATAGGTGTGCCTGTGTCTCGCCATGAGGGGAGACTGGATGGCAAAGGGACCATAGGGAGGAAATCTCTCCTTGCTGACTACGCGGTGTTATCTCAAGCCCATTCACAGTCTTGCAACACATGACTGGGGTGGCCCCGCATATCAACATGCATAAGGAAGAGCTACGCAGAGAGAATCCAGGCCATACGGAGGCTTGGCTCACTAGACAGCACAACCGCAGCTTCAACAACTGGTTGCAGGTCTGAATTACTAACAGTTCAACTGAGGAGAATATTGGCTGGTTGGCAAGATGGCCAAGTCACACAATCCTAAAATTCGAAGCATATGACATAAATGGGTACACCTTTTATACCAGAGCACAGGACGGGAAGAGCACGGTACAAAACAGCAGTGTCCGCATAGATGCCTTCCAGGACAAACGTGGGGGTGTGTGCGTACTACGGGTACATTGAGGAGATCTGGGAACTCGACTTTGTATGTTTCAAGATCCCCCTCTTTCGGTGCCGCTGGGTCGCACTCTCAAGTGTTAAGGTCGACAAGTACAGCATGACTACAGTGGACCTCGAGCGTGCCGCATACAAAGACGAACCATTTGTACTCGCTAAGCAAGCTGTTCAGGTATTTTACGTCCAAGACCCGGCAAATCAGAAGCTTCATGTAGTCCTCCAGGGGAAAAGAAGGATTGTCGGAGTTGAGAATGTCGTGGACGAAGAAGAGTACAATCAATTTGATGAGTTCCCTCTCGGAGACGGCACCGCGCTGAACGAAGAACAACTACCGATCGGGGCCACTTGCTATCTGCGCGTCGATTATCAAGAAGGACTGGTTGTTAAAGGAGATTAGGTTATTTTGTACAGTGTAACTCAATTGTTTTGTATCTATTGTGAGGGTTATAAAGAAGAACTATTAATGCATAAATAGGTTTCCATAATACTAACATGGATAATATTTATACCAATGAATTGCATAGATTAAAATATGAATTTATAAAAAAAGTTCAACTCATTTGGAGTTCTTATGAATTTTCTATGATTTTTACAAGTTTAAGTTAGTTTTTGCATTTTGTGTACTTATCTCAATAAATCAAATATGTAATACTTTTTGTACTGATCCTCCCCGAGGCTGACAGAATGACAAGTGGGGCCGAAGGTTGGCTCTACAGATGGCTTGTAGTACATAGCCATCTGCACTATAATTAATACAGACGGTCGTCTACTGCGAGCCATCTGTACTATTATTAGGTCAGGCGTCCTGCCTGCAATATTAGTGCAGACGGTTCAGTATTGAGAACCGTCTGTAGTAAGAATAGTACAGACGGTTGAGTACTACGAGCCATCTGTACTATTATTAGTCAGGCGTCCCGCCTATAATATAAGTGCAGACGGTTTTGTACTACGAACCGTCTGCACTATTATTAGCACAGACGGTTCTGTGTTGCGAACCGTCTGTACTACCGTTTTAATAAGTACCAATTGAATTTCGCAAACTCTCATCTCTTCCCAAACCTGTGCCCCCACTCCCGCTCTCTCGCCCTAGGTTTTGACAACTACCCGCCCTGCTCCTCTGCCGCACCCGCCGCCAGTTCCCGACGCCCTCCTCCCCGACGATCTCCTCCCTGCCGGCCCCCTACCCGCGCTCCTCCCCAACGACGTCCTCCCCGTGCTACTCTCGACAAA
Source organism: Stipa capillata (assembly GCA_019208055.1). Lineage (NCBI taxonomy): Eukaryota > Viridiplantae > Streptophyta > Magnoliopsida > Poales > Poaceae > Stipa > Stipa capillata. The sequence continues at coordinate 52,095 of JAGXJF010000467.1, read as the reverse complement.
CTCCCGAGCCGCCGCCTCCGCCGCTGCACATCACCACCGCCGCCGCCCGACCACTTCCCCAACTGACGGATTCCCCGACCTCGCATTCCCAGGTAAGCCCCTCCCTATTCTAGTCCGCCTCCCGCCTCCGCTTCCAGATCCTGCGCCCTCGCCAGACGGCCCCTCCTGTAATCCATTAAGATTTTACATTATAAAAAAGCTATTGTTCTTGTTGAAGTAATATTACTAAGGTTACCTTTTGTCCCATATCGGCAAAAAATGCTTCACTTAGCCCAAGTTAATCTTTGACATCGAACATACTACTCTATTTGCTCTGCCTTAGCCCAAGTTCATGTGTCAATGTCAGTTTTCTGCTAGAGGAGAATGGGTTGCTGGTTGTAGTAGCCAGCACAAATAGTTCTTGGTTTGGTGCTAGGCATATCATAGCAATGGGGTTGCCCATTTTTTAAACAAATTTTTTTAAGGATTGTAAACAAATTTTTTTAAGGATCCTGTTTTATTTGCCGAGTATGTCGTGTGATATACTGATACTCATGTTGTTCTTACTAGAACATTTGTTTGGGTGAACTGAAAGGAAAACTGGATGTGGCGCTAAATGTGAAATTTAGCTGTTGATCAGTTGTACAGGATCACAAGGAGTAGTAATGACAAAAGAAGGCCTACTGAGTATAATTATCACCTCCAACAGCTCGATCATCAGGAGATCTTTATGTCTCCAAAACATTGCAAAATCTGTTAATCATATTGGTGTATGTTAGTGCCCATGGTTCATGGATTTGGTCACAATTGCAGCTAGCAGTAAGGCTTGTCTAGTTGTTTGCTTGCCTTGTTAAGTAGATCCACCGCAACATGTGACTCTGGTTTAGTATCTAGCAGTAAAGAATGTTTGAATAAAAGTAAATTGAAACTCAATTCATGTATGCATAGAAGTTCTATGTCCAAACGAAGCTTATAATGTAAATGAGGGTGTGTTTGGTTGCTGCCTAAATGAAGGAACTCAAGAGGAGGAGCCGACGCATGAAAGGAAGCCATCAAGACTACGAGCAGGAGCAACATAAAGAGGCCAAGATCAAGAAATTAGTTACGGCTCTTAATAGAGGCAAAATGTTCTAACATCTTAGAAACAATACTCATCTTAATTATTCTCTGCTCTCTACATGAATGCATATATCTATATTGGTTATGTACTGAAAGAAAAGATACTGCATTTGATCTATAACTTCTTCCTTTTGCAATATGTACCTCCAGTGGAAAAACATATATCATCTTGCTCTTAGTCTCTTATTACTATTCTTACAAGCACATGTATATCAGCTTAGCAATTGAAGAACATATATTCTTACAAGCACAGATATTGCATGAACTTTGATAGTTTTGGATTTATGTGCTTTCATAGTGAATAAACTTATAAGATGGAGTCCAGAGATGAACGCGAAGTGCTTCCGGCATCTTCTCCTCGACAAGATGAGCTGTACTTGTCTCCTCAGCCAGCTCAACTGTTGCCTGAACAACATGCAGAAGCCTCGTCTCATGAGCAAACCAAACGAACGGATGGGCAGAAGCGAAAGCGAGGTGGCCGAGGCAAAAATCAAATGCCCAAGGGCCACTACACGATAACGCATGTCAGTGATAAGGGTGTGCCCACATTGCCTCAGCAGGCTCAGGCGGCATTCCGTAGAGCATGCACTTCACTTGCGAGGACAAAGGTCCGGATAACATACACTAGCTGGCCGTCAGTGCCGAATACTGAGAAAGAGTTCCTGTGGGACACAATCAAAGCACAATTCGACTTCCCAGAAGGTACCGAGAAGGAAGTGGAAAGACAGGCAAAAGTCAAGATGGGCAAGGCGTGGAAGACCTTCAAGAGCGAGCTTTACAACATGTACGTGAAGAACGATCTTATGCCCTACAGGCAGGACCCGAACACTTATGGGTACTTGGAGGATCAATGGGCAGAATTTGTGTAGAGGTGCACGTCGGAGGATTTGTGCAGCGGAGTCAAGCAAACAAGGCGCGGCAGGCATGCAACGTTCACCCCCACAGGCTCGGCACCAGTGGGTATGCGCGCAAAGAGTTGGAATGGAGAAGGGAGGATGAGCAAGCATCTCAGGAGAGTCGCGAGACATCGTTCTCCCAGATCCCAGAGAGGCGGGCCCGGAACTGGTATCGCGCGAGGGCCAACATCTCAGCTGATGGCACCGTCACCTTCAGCAAGCCTGAAACCATGCTAGTGACCGAAAACATCCTACGACTGTCAGAAGAATCCTCTCAAGGAACTTTCCAAACCGCCAGGGAAAAAGATATACTAACCTCAGCTCTGGGAAACAAAGAGCACCCGGGTCGAACGTGTGGCGTGGAGGTCACGATTCCATGGAAGTTGGGATTCCCTGACGATGCGGGTTCATACAGGAGTCGAAGGAGAACCAAAGCAAAGCGCGAGGCAGCCGAGCGTGAACGGATGAAAAGAGAGCTGATGGAAGAAATATATGCCGGCCTAGAACAAAGGATCGATGCAAGGGTCGAAGAACAGGTACAGCAGATAAGGTAGGAGGATGAAGCCGCCGCGGCCGAACGCAGCCCCGCAGGCTCATCCCCACAGGCTCGGCGCTGGAGTAGATGCGCATCCGTGGAAAATGAGAATGATGAGGACGTATATGAACCAGCTCCTCAGGGCAACTTTCCAGTTGACGTCCACGACGCCGACGAACCTTTTGAGGACATTATAGGTGACATCCACAGCAGCACATTACCTGTGGATGACATATCGGTGGCAACCAAGTGCAAGCTCCTCGTGCTCAGTAGTTTTGGCTCCGATCACATGCTTGAGGCTGGCATGGGGTTAGCATTTCCAACAACTGGAGAAAACACTGTGCACGGAGTTCCGCTAGCGGCGGGTAACACCAAGGTGGCAGTGGACATGGTGCACGCGAATATGTCCTCCTACCCACTTCCTGTACGCCTGGAGGACGACATCACGACACTGGGGCAGGCCGTTAACGCATTCATCTAGTGGCCGAAGAAGTACATTTCCCTGGTTGCCCCTCCACCTCTTGCACGGCCCCTGTCTCCGGTACGAGACGGCAAAGATTTCTCATTCTGTGCTCCTCCGCCGAAGGTGAAATCCGCTTCGGCACAATCTCAGCGGTCTAGCAGATCTGGGCAACAGGCTGCCAAATCGACTCCACAAGCTCAGGGTAGGGCCACCAGAAGTACCAAAAGGTCGGCCAAGGTTAACGATGTAGAAGAAGAACCTGAGATAAGAGTCTACACAGACGGTCAGCCGCTAGTGACACGGGCGGAGTTGCTAAGAATCGGTTGGGTAGCTCAGATTGTGCACGAATTTTACATTAAGAGGTCCAACGAGGAGAGAGCGCTTCCTCAAAATATCGGTGCCAGGTTCGAGCGGCAACATTTCCTCCATCTAGGTGGAACCTTCACCGTCAAGTTCAAGGATTTATCTGACCTATACCGTCACGACGCCCTCGATGTCAACCTATTAAGGTGCTGGACACTGTAAGTGTTCTGAATCACGGTTTTTCCTCGATTGACGATGGTATGGCACCCGGGTATTGTCAAGGAGGACGAATCCGGCCCTCTGGACATAGGGTGGGCCGGGCTGACTACTCGGAGTCCAACTTCTACACGGGGGCGCCTCATCAACTTAGAGTGCAAGACAGGAATAAACACACATCTGGCAATCCCGGATTCTGTTGTAACTAATTAGGAAACCAATCTGTAAGCCGATCAGGACTCTTGTAACCTTACCCCGGTTGTCTATATAAGACTAGGTAGGGATCCCCTGATCGGTAAGTGCTCATAAGCTTTCATATGCTCTCATATTCTCATACACACAAGCCCTACCAACCTTGAGATCCGTTCTCGAAGGCTTGCGGCACTTCGGATTCAAGCAATACCAGCCACCAAACACAGGACATAGGGTATTACCTCTTCTTGAGGGGCTGAACCTGTCTAAACTTTGTCTCCTGTGTGCACCTGTCTAGATCTGCTGTGCTCACGCTGCCCCATATTCATTACTGCCGGATATAAACACCGACAGTTGGCGCGCCAGGTAGGGGCTGTGCGCATAGATCCATCCACACAGATCCAGATGGGTTTCTTCAACAACAACAGTGGCTTTGTTGCAGGTAGCGTCATGAGATTCGCCACCCTGGACGCTATCCCTGATCTAGGATAGCTTTTCCAATTCGAAAAGTTAGACTTCATCACCGACAAGATCGGCAAGCTTCACCTCTGCTACTCGGCTACCCGCCGATCAACGGAGGCTTCACCAACTTCTCCACTCGGACTCACCCCTGAGTCCGCGCCTTCGGCTCCTCTCCCCAGGGACGAGGCTACGCCGAAGTCAGATCTGCTGTTCACACACGGGTTCTCGCCTGTCGAGCAGGGATCCCGACTGGTCGGTGCGATCGAGTCTCTCCTCCCTGTCCTCGAATATGACTCGGATGACTATGAGAGCTCGGGTAGTCACCACCCCTCCCGAGAGTTCTTGATGGCCAGTCCTGACTCACTGATCAACAACGACGACCAGCCGATCCCCATCGTGAAACAAACACCTGCTGAGCTTGAGGCCACTCGGCTTCGCCTTCGCGCCAAGGAGGAGGAGTTGGTCGAGCAGCAAACCAGACTCGCTCGTCAACACGACGAGCAACTACACAACGACGACATGCGAAATCGAGGACGCCAAGTCCACAACGAACTCCGCATGCGTGAAATGGACGGTGTCCCGATATTCCTGCTTCCTAGTCACAACATCATCGCTACCACGATGACGGCGCACGCCATCAATATTCCTGAAGGCACCCCGGGTCATGACGAACTCGATGGCTCTGAATCCTCTTGGAGGAAACAGCCCTTCAACAGGCCGAAGTCTCCGAGGACCGCGCAGGCTCTTCTGCAAGTGCCAGGAGTCGGCATTCCTCTCCCCCGAAGAACCCTCAAGCTACGGAGGGACGTCGTGACAACCCCGGACATCAATGTCACGACGGATCGGTTCACAACCGACTCGGACAAAATCACGATGCACGGGATACTATTGCTGCAAGAGACCGCGCTCGTCACGATGCGGACAAAAATGCTCACCAGGCCGGTTTGGTACAACGCCGACCAGATCAGACCGCGATGCACGGAACACTATCGATGCCAGGCGTAACGCTCATCAGGAGGCAGAGAAGGACAACCGCGATGACCGCCACGGCGACAGCAACGATCGCAGCGCCACAAGTCGTGGTCACTCTCCGACCTCTTCTGGCATGGGCTACGCGGGCCTGAAGGCATTTGGTCACCGTATCCGTAGCGTCATCTTCCCGTCACGATTCTGGGTCTCCGGCGTCGACAAGTACACGAGTGAGACTTGGCCAGATATCTGGCTGGCCGATTACCACACGGCGTGCAGGACCAATGGAGGCAATGACTATGTTGCAATTCATTACCTGCCCCTGTTTTTAGCTGACTCAGCTCGAGCCTGTCTGACTAGCTTGCCTCCGGAGTGTATCCCCAGACTACGTGCGAACTCTTCGACATCGCCAACAACTTCACCACCGGCGAAGAAGCCGTCCGCAGCGCTACTAAGGACGACAAGGGAAAGGGCAAGGCTCCCGAGTCGCCCAGAGGGGATGCCCATCCCAAGTCATCCAGGAAGAAATATCGGAAGCGCAAGGGCGGAGACCTCGTTGCCGCGGCTGAGCGCGCCCCGCCGCGCCGTCCTCAGCGCGGCAACGCGACCTTTGAGGAGATGATAAGTCAGCCTTGTCACATCCATGGGCTAAAATCCAACCACATCACGCGCGACTGCAATCTCTTAAAGAACTTGAACAAGCCTTCCGCTCCCAATCGGAACAAAAAGGAGTCTCCTCAGGACGAAGGTGACGAGTTCCCGAAGGAGAACGCGCACCTGATGATCTTCGGTGGCCCTAACGGCTACGAATCAAAGCGCCGCCAGAAGCTCATGGATCGGGAGGTCAACGCCGTGGAACCGGCCGTGCCCCAGTACCTACGATGGTCCGAATGCGTGATCTCTTTCGGCCGGGCGAACCACCCCGACTACATACCTCATCCCGAGAGATTCCCCTTGGTGGTGGACCCAATCGTCTGCGGCGTCCGCCTCACCAAGGTCCTCATGGACGGAGTGAGTGGTCTGAACATCCTCTACATCAAGACCCTGGACGACATGAAGATCTCTCGCTCGGAGATCAAGCCCACCGGTGCACCCTTCCATAGGGTTATGCCCGGCAAGATGGCAAGTCCACTCGGGCAGATCAGTCTGCCCGTCACTTTCAGTACTCCGGACAATTTCCAGACCAAGACCCTCACCTTCGAGGTTGTCGACTTCCTGGGTTCATATCACACCATCCTGGGGCGTCCCTGCTATGCAAAATTCATGGCTATTCCTAGCTACGTCTACCTGAAGCTCAAGATGTCAGGCCCCACGGGACAATAACGGTGCAAAGCAGCTTCCAGCACGCTTACACGTGTGACCTGGAAAACTGCAACCTTGCTGCAGCCCAAATCGTGGTAGTCGAGCTTGACAACCTCAAGTCGGCCGCAGTCGAGGAAGCACCCCCGACCAAGAAAGCTTTAGTATCGACATCATTCCAGTCGGCATGAGACACCAAGTCGATCCAGCTCGACCCAGAAGACTCCTCCAAGACGACACAGATCAGGACTGCGCTCAACGATAAATAGGAAAGCGCGCTCGTCAACTTCCTCCGCGACAACCGGAACGTCTTCGCATGGACATCTTTCGACATGCCCGGAGTTCCGAGGGAGGCTACCAAACACTCTCTGAACGTTCGGCCGGACGCCAAGCCGGTCAAACAGCGCCTACGCCGTTTCGCTGAGGATAGATGTAAAGCAATAGGAGAAGAAATAGCCAAGCTTCTAGCAGCTGGCTTTATTAAAGAAGTGTATCATCCCGATTGGCTAGCGAACCCAGTACTTGTTCGCAAAAATAATAGAAAGTGGCGGATGTGCGTTGATTACACTAGCCTAAACAAGGCATGCCCCAAAGATCCTTTTACTCTTCCTCACATCGACCAAGTGATCGACTCCACGACCGACTGCGAAATTTTATGTTTTCTCGACGCCTACTCGGGCTACCATCAGATCAAAATGAACGAGGATGACGAGATCAAGATATCTTTCATCACTCTATTCGGGGCTTTCTGCTACGTCTCCATGCCTTTTAGTCTGAAGAACGCCGGTGCTACGTACCAACGGTGCATGCAGCACTGCCTCCAGACACAGATCGGCAGGAATGTGCAAGCCTACGTCGATGATGTGGTGATCAAGTCCGAGAAGAAAGAAGACCTCCTAAGTGATTTGGGAGAAACTTTCTCCAACCTTAGGCGATTCAGCATGAAGCTTAACCCCGAAAAGTGTGTGTTCATCGTTTCCGAACGAGGAATCGAGGTGAACCTGGAGAAGATCGATGCCATCATTAAGATGCCCCCCCCCAAAAGGCCTCAAAGATGTTCAATGGCTAACCAGGTGCATCGCGGCACTCAACCGATTCATCTCCCGACTCGGTGAAAAGGTATTGCCCCTCTACAAGCTCCTGAAGAAGTTGGATAACTTCACATAGACACTTGAGGCCCAAGACGCCCTCGACGGGCTAAAGAAGCTCCTGACCACACCCCTGATACTGGTTTCCCCGATGCCCAACGAGCCGCTGCTCCTCTACATCACAGCGACCACCCAGGTGATCAGCACCGTCCTGGTCGTCGAACGCTCCGAGCCAGGCCACATCCAGAAGGTCCAGCGCCCGGTCTACTTCATCAATGAAGTACTGGCCGAGTCCAAGGCGCGGTACCCACAGATACAACAGATCATTTATGCGGTGTTCATCGCATCTCGGAAGCTAGTCCACTACTTCCAGGGACACCCGATCACAGTGGTCAACTCCTTCCCAATCGCTGATGTTATCAATAATCGCGACGCTACGGGAAGAATCGCTAAATGGGCAATGGAACTAATGGCATTCAGCATAGTTTACGCCCCTCGCACGGCCATCAAGTCACAGGCTCTTGCCGACTTCATGGCCGAGTGGACAGAAATCCAGTCCCCACCCTCTGTCATCGACCTCGAACACTGGACACTCTACTTCGACGGCTCTCTAATGCTCCAGGGCACGGGGGTTGGTGTTGTGCTCATTTCTCCGAAAGGGGAATGCTTCAAGTATGTGCTACAGATCCACTTCCCGACGTCCAACAACGTTGCCAAATACGAAGCCTTATTACACAGTTTACGCATTGCAACCTCACTGGGATCCGCCGACTCCTCGCTCGTGGGGACTCCGAACTGGTGGTTAGGCAGGTTATGAAGGACTGGTCATGCAGAGACCCCTCCATGGAAGCCTACTGCCAAGAGGTACGCAAGCTCGAAGTCAAGTTCGACGGCCTCGAAATTACGCATGTCCTCTGCCGAGACAATGAGGCGGCAGATGTACTCGCCAAACTGGGGTCCAGTCGGGACATCGTCCCGGCTGGAGTATTCCTCCAAGAGTTGCATACGCCCTCCATCAAGGCAGAGACAGCACCCGAAGCTGAAGAACCACAGCCTGAAGAATCTGATAGCACTCAGCAAACGTCACCAGCAGTCTTGGTCATCATTCCCGACTGGACGTTGCCCTTCCTCGACTACCTCCTACGAGACACCCTCCCGCCAGACCAGACCGACGCACGGCGTATTACTAGGAGGGCCAAAGTATACGTCGTAGTTGAGGAGAAACTATATAAAAAAAGCATCTCGGACATCCTCCAGCGGTGCATATCTCCAGATCAAGGCAAGCAACTACTACAAGACATTCACTCGGGAGTTTGCGGGCATCATGCGGCGCCAAAATCGTTAGTCGGTAAAGCCTTCCGACAAGGTTTCTACTGGCCAACCGCCATCTCCGATGCCGAGCACATCGTGCGCACTTGCGAGGGATGCCAATACTTCGCCCGACAGACACACTTGCCGGCTCAGGTGCTCCAGCCTATTCCGATCACTTGGCCTTTCGCCGTTTGGGGTCTGGACATGGTTGGTCCGCTCAAAAAAGCTCCCGGGGGCTACACACATGTCTTCGTTGCCGTCGACAAGTTCACCAAATGGATTGAAGCCAAGCTGGTTGCCACGATCACTGCAGAGCGGGCTACCGAATTCTTCCGGGATATCGTCTTCCGCTTCAGCATCCCCAACAACATCATCACGGATAATGGCACTCAGTTAACCGGTGGCACCTTCCTCAAATTCTGTAATGATTACAACATTGGCCTCAACTTCGCCGCGGTCGCACACTCACGCACCAACGGGCAGGTTGAGCGGTCCAATGGCCTGGTTATGCAAAGCCTTAAACCTCGGATCTTCCAGCGCCTGAAGAAATTCGCGGGTAGATGGGCAGCAGAGTTACCCTCGGTGCTTTGGAGTCTGCGGACTACGCCCAACCTGTCAACCGGGTACACGCCTTTCTTCATGGTCTTTGGAGCCGAGGCCGTGCTCCCGACTGACTTGGACCATGGATCCCCACGCATCCACGCTTACACCGAGGCCAAGTCGGAGGAAGCAAGACAAGACGCTGTCGATCAGCTTGAAGAGGCGCGCGAGGTCGCGTTCCTTCGGTCGGTAAAGTACCAGCAGGGCCTACGATGCTATCACAGTCGGCATATACGTGGCCGCTCGTTCAACGTTGGCGACTTGGTTCTACGCCGAGTCCAGTCCAACAAAGACAAGCACAAGCTCTCTCCACCATGGGAGGGTCCGTATGTGATCGCTAAAGTATTGCACCCGGGGGCTTACCGACTGAAGGACAGCGACGGCAACATCATCACCAATGCATGGAACATTGAACAGCTACGTCGTTTCTATGCTTAAAACTTTGTACTCTGATATTTTGGACATAGGAATAAATTCTCTTTTTCGCTCCACTCGAAACACCTTTAGGAGTTCCCGACTAGCCCGCTATGCACACTCATGGCCACGCATAGCGGACACTCGGCGGTTACACCCTCTGGGTGCGTTCAGTCGCACTCGAATTTCTTTCATTCGAGCAAACTATTGTAGTACCGCGTACACAACCCGCCGTTGACTCCTTGACATCGATCGTCGGTTTATGCCACAACCCTATGCTACACGAGAAACAGCCCACAGCTAATCTCTACGCAAGGGAGGCCAAAACGGGTCGGCAAGAGCACATACGATGGATTAACATACGCACAAACGAGTATTTTGCGAGGGAAAGAAATTGATAAACTGAAAAACCAAGTCTGTTGCAAAACATACATAACTAACATCCACTCGGGCAGTTGACCTACATATGTTGAATATTTTTTATACACCGGCGCGGTCGATAAGGTAGTTCGCCGTGTCCTCGACCGACTTCATCAGCTCCGGGATATCTTCGTCGGGAACGTCGGCGGCGTATCCCTCTCCGATCGCTTCCATGTCAAGCAAAGGATAATGGGACTTCGCCGCCGCGAGCGACAGCACAGCCCCGGATCGCGTCGCATCTGATAGCAGACGCTTCGCCTCGCCCGGCACCTGCCGAAGACGCTCCGCCACCGTGTCCGCATAGTCCGGAACCGGGTCGTCCTCCCACAGGGCATTGCAAGCTATGCGACCCGCCGCCTGCAAGGACCTGGCCGACTCGCCGACCTTCTTGAGGCGGATTTGGAGGGCTACAGAGGCAGAACAAGGGCATAAGTAAAACGACCAGCGAACCCCGACCGGCTAGCACCCGAGTCAGAAACTTACTGGCTTCGGAGTCTGCGGCCCTCTTGTTCACCGCCTTGACAGCCTCCAGAGAGTCTGCGGCCTTCTTGTTCGCCACCTTGATAGCCTCCAGAGCCTGCCTCAGGCTGCCGTCCATGATGGCCGCCTTGCTCTCTAGGTGCTCCACGCGAGCCTTCTCCACTACGAGCAGCTCCCGAAGCTTGGAGGCCCTGTCCTCGACGGAATCAAGTTCCCGAACACGGGCCTTCATCGCCTCAAGCTCTATTTTGAGCTTAGAGGTCTCGCTTTCAGCAGCTACAGAAGACAAGTCAGCATGGCAACAAATAAAAAACAACCAAAGGGACTCAGCTTCCTTACCTTAGCTCGCGTAGCTTCCTGGGAAAGTCCACTCTTCAGGGCGGTGATCTCAGCCCCTCGCTTGCGGGCCATGGCCTCTGCCGCCTGGAGGCTCCCCGTCAGTTTATCCCACTCAGCCTTACGACGGTTGAGTCGGTCAAACACCGACAGCTGCTCCTGAAGGAAGACGGTCTTGTCCTGGGACCAACGGTTTAGGTTCTGCAAAAAAAGTAATAGAAAAAGTTAGCCACTCGGGAAGAATAGTCAAGACCCTCCACTCGGTCCCTTGGACCCAGCAGAGGCTCGGGGGCTACACCCTCTGGGTGCACTTATCGTGCACCCAGATTGAAATCTATAGAATAAGCAAAAGACCCGCTGCCCAACTACTTTAATCGACTGAAGGCTCGGGGGCTACACCCTCTGGGTGCACTGATCATGCACCCAGAGTGAAATCTATGAAATGCACAAGGGATCCTCCGCCTGACTATTACAGTCAGCCAGAGGCCCGGGGGCTACTCCCCAGTGGGTGTACTAGTGAAGCACCTACAGACAAAAAACAAAAGCAGAAACGCAAGTGCAAAAATCTTACCTGCATCAGCGGGCGCAACCTGTCGTTCAGTAGGTTGGCAGCTTCCTTCACCATCTTCATCAGAGCCAGGAGCATCTCTCCAAGTTGGGTGGCGACATCCATCGCATCGTTCCACTCCTCTTCCTCCCGGACGTCGTCGATCTCCCGGATGATCAGGCTCGGCCGTGCAGGGTCCGTGTGTTGGATCCGAAGCGGCCGGATCGCCAGCTCAGAACCCGGCTGGGAAGGTGGGGCGAGATTAATTTCCTCCATCGTGGGCGGCAACTTGAGGCCACCCCTGCGGTCCGGCGGGGCGTCTCCCGACGAACTCGGGCCCGCTCCTCCCGATGCCCCCGTACTCGGACCCGCGTCCCCGGACGTGGTCGGGGCCGGCACCTCAGCAGGGGGCGCCTCCGGCTGGAGAGCAGAAGGAAAGGTCGAGGACGCACCGCCTCGCTCGGGAGAAGGCCGAGGGGACGGAGTCGCAGCCGCCCTCGGAGGAGACGAGGGCCGGGCCTCTGACCCCAGCTAGTCCCCACCTTGGCCGGACCCCGAGGCGCTTGACGATGCCTTCGGGACATCTCCCGTCCTCTGCGTCCTGCGAAAAATACCCAGACACGTCATGTTCAGAAGACAAAATAAGCAAAGTGACGTTCGCCAAAGTGACTTACTTGGCAGATCGAGGGACAGGAATACGTTTCCTGGGCCCCGGGGCCTGCTACTTTGACACGTCAGCCGCCGGGGTCGGCAACGCCATGGAGCTGCTCTGCTCCCGAAAGCAGCGTCGGCCGTCCGTTTCTCCCCCCGACTGGGGGACTTCATCTCCGGCTGCCTGAGGAAACCCCTCCGAGGTGGCAGTCGGTGCCACCGGGTCTGAACGGGCGGAGGAGCCGCATTGTCCTCCTGGGGCAGTGCCCGCAGGCGGCCCCCGACTCCTTCGAAAGCGAAGCGGGACGTCGTCGTCATCTTCCTCCTCTTCTTCCAGAGCTGGCGCACTCGGCGGAGGAGCGCTGGGCGCTGCTATAGCGGGCGCCTTCCCCTTCGAAGACCCGGCTCCGGAGGAAGACAAGCCAGCCATCCCCTGCCATGATGTCCCGCTGTTGGGGACGTCGGCGTACTGCGGCTGGTTCCAGATCTCCTTCTCCGGGAGGGGAACATCAGAACTGAAACCGAAGAGAGTCTGCAAGTTCAGAAAACACAAGTATAACCCAAGTCAGACTCGGTGACACGACAAACAAAAAGTATCAGAGATTGACCACTTACCCGGTTTGGGGGATTCGATCTGCTGAAGGGCGGTGGCCGTCCAGAGATGTCCAAATCTGTCCCCTGAGCCATGAGCTTCTCGACTCGGTGTTGGACATCCTCCTCCGAGAGCTCCTCGGCGGACTCTCGGGTCGCGTCCTGCTCACCGATGTATTCAAACATTGGGTGAGCCCTTAGCTTCGCGGGCTGCACTCGCCACCGGATGAAGGTCGAAACGACGACGACCCCGGTGACCCCGGCTTGGATTGCCTCAGCAAGCTGTGCCATGATGACCACGACTCCGTCCTATTCCCAGTCCAGTGGCGGCTCTGACTAGCTCAACTTGACCTCCGGGGGCTGACCCACGAACACCGGGAGCGACGGCGCGGGATTGGCACAGTAGAACCAATTCGCGTGCCATCCCTTGTTGGAGGTTTGCAACGGCAGGGTCAGGTAGCTCTTCGCCGCTCCGGGCCTCAGTTGGAACCCAACGCCTCCCACCACGGCCGGGCTGTCCCTGCTCGGTTGCGGCTTCACGATGAAGAGGTGTTTCCGCAGTGCGAAGTGCGGCTCGATGCCAAGGAAGCAATCGCACAGCGTAATGAAGCATGAGACATGGAGCAGGCTGTTGGGGTTGAGATTGTGGAGCTCTAACCCGTAGTAGTAGAGCAGCCCTTGCAAGAAGGGGTGGACGGGAACGGAGAAGCCCCGCTGGAAGAAGGAGCCGTGGACGACCATCTCGCTCGTGTTCGGGGGAGGGGAATGTCTCTCCTGCAGCGGCGCGCCACTCGACCAGCTCTTTCGGTAGCAGCACTCCCGACCTCACCAGAGTCTTCACCCACATCTCAGTCACCGTCGATTTCAGCCAAGGGGCCATCGAATCGACGAGGGAGTTCTCCTCACTCAACAACTTCCACACCAATGCGTCCTCCTCCGCCTCGGTCGGATCTGCTTCCCACTCAGGGGCTTGCATCCAATGCTGGCGGAGCAAAGCTAGGGTTTTGGTGTGCGGCGATGCTCTCAGATCAGCGGGGCACAAGGAAGACGAAGGGATTTGGGCACAAAGGAGGCGAAGCGTGCAGTGGAAAGTGTGAGTGGACCCCGCCGCTGTTCCGGTCTTATAAAGGGGGACAGTTTGGGCGGTGCGACTCTTTCGCTTCCACGCGCGCGTGATTTTCCCACGCCCACGATGCGCCTCTTCAGATTCCACTACGCAGAGTAACGGCCCACGTCGCGACTCTTCAGCGCCCATGACGTGGCGTCGCCACGATCTGCGCCATTTAACAAAAGGATCCAACGGTTGGCCTTCTGAGGTTAAATATACCCCCATAAAGAGCGACTGTAATGTGCTTCCAGCAAGCTGCTAATTGGTTACCACTTAAATCGGAACTGAACGTTACGGTTTTGAAGGGTTTCGAGGATTGGCCTTCAGTAGGAACGCAATCACTTGAATACACCCGAGTGAAGGGCAGTTATGGTGCGCCTTCAACAGGCCACTAGTCGGACGCCAAGAAAATCAGAGCCACTGGTTTCTCCACCCAGACTTTTCGTGAACTTCGCTTCGGGATTTTCAGGGTCTGAAATTCCTGGATTCAGTGGAATGTTCGGACATCAGGCTTCATCACTCGGGAACCTATGCGCCGTAACTTGTCTGGTTTTGGCGTGAATTTCGGAGGCATTGACGCTAGCTGGACCCGAGCCACTCGGGAGACCAGGTGCTACTCAAAAATTTAGTCGGAATTCATGGCATGCCCCCGCAGGGATATCAGCTAGTCTCCATCCGATGGAAATGACTGGATACCACCAGGATAGTTGGTAACCATCTTACCCTGGCATGGCTATTCTCTCTTGGTTACGACAAAATAACTTTCGTCAAATATATTAACATGGGATCTAGTTTTGAAGCCCTCGTCGAGATGAGTCTAATGGCGAAAACGGATCACGAATCGAATTAATGGTTTAACAGATAAATCATTTTAATTTCACGTTCAGAATTAGATGTACTGATGTCATCAAATCCGGACCCGCCTCATCGGTCTTTACCCAACGGATAATAATCGGCATCATTGCCTTAATCCAATGGACAATAGCCTGTATCATCGCTTGATCTAGCGGATAATAGCCCGCGTCATCTCTTGATTTAGTGAATAATAACCCGCACCATCGCTTGATCAGTAGATAATAGCACCTGTGATAGACAAACCGGTCACATGCCCTGATAGATTTTTCGTTGTGAATAAGGGTAGCATGTGACATGCTTAATGGAAAGTCTGACATTATACTCCTGTCAGTTACGTTAAAAGGCTAATCTTGTTCAATGCACAAAATCTTCTGCATCTGTGCGTGCCCGAATCCTCCAATTTCCAAGCACATTACTTTACTTGCAAGTTAATTAATTAATTACAATGCCGCCCTGAGAGCCATACGCGCAATTAATGCAACATGCTGCCCGCAGCTAGCATACGTCTTGGTGTATCTCTTACCACACCGACGACTAACCCATGATCACCACACCCTCCTCTTACCGACGAGCCCCTGCACCTCCTCCCAGAGCCCGCCCTTGACGACGCTGGCGAGCCCGAGCACAGCGGGGCTGCAGGCGGCGACGCGCCACAGCCCGGCGCGCACCTCGTCGCGCAGCTGCTCGCTCTCCCACCCGCAGAAGCCGTCAAAGAACCGGAAGTCCCGCACGCCAGCCACCCCGCGCTTCACCAGCTCCGCCGCGCACCCCACGCTCTCCCGCGTCCCGTAGTGCAGCCCCGGCATCACCTCCTCGAACAGCCCCGTCCGGCCTACCACGTCGCCGCCGGCGGCCTCCTCCTCCTCCCGCGGCCCCAGCAGGAAGAAGCACTCCTCCAGCGGCCCCCCGAAGAAGAGCGGCCGCCCCGAGAACGCGCCGGCGATGTCGGTCTCCGCGAAGATGGACTGCGCCTCCTTGATGGACATGAGCGACGGCCGGTTCAGGATCACCCCCACGGGGCCCAGCACGCCGGCGGAGAGGAGCAGGATCACCGTGCGCTCGAAGATGTGCGACCCGTCCAGCTTCTCCGTCGCGATCAGGAGGCACCCCTTCTCCGGCTCCACCAGCGGGTGCGCCCACTTGTCAGCGATCTTCACCGGCTCCGACGTCGCCGCCGCCGCTGCCGGGTTGACGCTGTTAGAGTACTGCTCTTTCAGAAAGAGCTGCGCGCGGAACGAGCGCCAGTCGGAGTCGATGGACGGCGGCGCCGCGCCGTCCTCCGACGACCGGGCGTTGTATCTGCAGCCTGAAGTTAAGTAAAAATTTGCATTAATTAAACTAATACAATAGTGAACAAGACATCCATGGGAAGCGAGGAGGAGGAGATCGATCACTGACAAGTGACAGCCGAGCTGGTGCGCCTGTTGTTGTTGAAGAGCAGATGAAGCTTGGGCTTGGCGGCGCCGGTCGGCGCCGGCAAGGTCATGGTCTTGAGGGAGGTGGCTTTGGAGGTCAGGAAGCAAGAAGTCTCCATTGCTGGTATTCTACTTGATCTCAAACTTGGGAGCACTAGGTTCACTAGTAGTGACAGGATGTAGGAGAGACCTTGCAAGTAAATAGGAAGAATGGATGGAGCCGGAGGCACCGGAGAGCAGCTGCGCCACAGATTTTCAGGGGCCCGATCCGAGATGGATATAGCTCGCTTTCCTACGTTCTGATCTGGACCAATGGCGAGTCGCGACGTGGCACGAGCGACAAGTAGTTGGACCGGCAGCAGTTTGTGGCTCGGCTTTGGCTATGGCTCTCGACTGGGAAAGCCTGGGGATAAGAACACAAGGAGAGAGCAGCAACTTGGAGCATGGTGGCTATAGGGACCGTGCTGCTTGGAGTTTAGCATCGGCTAGTCCTTCGTGTAGTAGTCTGTGCTGAACCTTTGGAAGATGTGTTTTGCTGGCCAGCTCTAGACCAAGAGAAATTTCCAAACCTGCACATCAAGAGGAAATTTATGCGAGTGCTAGAGATCACGTTGCTGTCAGTTGCAAGCTCTGTGATCTATTGTCACATGGACGGCGATTCGGCACACTCGTTCGGGCTGGCTCTTTCAATCTGGGCATCAAGCAATCAACGACAGGCCTTTCGAATCTGGGCATCAAGCAATCCACAGAACGTCGGCCCCCCTCCGACTGTCGGATGAAGCAATCAACGATCCTGATAGGGTGCCAATTGAATAGGGGATCCTCGTCTACCTGCGGCCTGCGCGCGCGGTTGCCTTACCTCCTCGACCGAGACCCCTCTTCCTGGCACTGCCACCATGCCCTCACCCCGGCCAACATGAACCTTCATCGCTCCGTTCGGAACATGGATTTTCTAACGTGCACGCGACCTACCGGAGTTCAACCTGCCGTTCCTTTCAATTTAGAGATCTGTGCTTGTATTCATGTGAAATGATCAAAGCATTCCAGCCTAAATAAAATGCATATTAGGTATCTCAGTATATGTCACATTCTGCACCATAAAAATGATAACAATGACAAGTGGGACAAATAAACGAGGGACGCATATGTAGGTTAGAGTTTGGTATATTTTCTTGGTGTATTTTATCCTACGTTCTAACTCCTCCATTATTCTCCTTCCAATCACAGGTTCTTATCTCTTCAACTACAATGCCACACCAACATTCTCTCTCACCGTCCCAAATCCATTGATTTAATTTTGATTCCTAAACTTAAAACGGCTATATTTTTGGTCAAATGACTGTTTTAAATCAGTTTGTACCATCTTTTTCGTTGTGACAAGATCTACGAAACAAGATCAATATTGTATTTTCTTTAAATTTGTTTCAAATGACCGTTTAGGGTTTCTAAAGGGTTTCAAAAGAGTTCCATGAACTCCATACATGTTTCAGAAAGTTTTAGTAGAATTTCAAAAGTGTGTCGTGTGAGTTTTGTCGTGTATTGCACATGTTTCAAAAGAGTTTCATCTCGTTTCAATGTGCTTCGGAAGAGTTTCAAAAGAGTTCATCGGTTCCACATATGTTTCACAAAAATTTCTAAAACACAATGGCACCACTGCTTCCTATCTTTGAGAGTGCGGCCCCACAGATTTATCTAGTTGCGTAGAAAAGGCACTAAAAGATCCAATGCAAAGCAATACAAGGAGGAGATCACAGACATACATTTCCCGTCCAAAATACATGGGGAAGCTTCATTGGTCGTTGGGACTCCATGACCACAGAGGCACGGTACAATTGCGTTTTCCACTCCGTTCGCCTCTCCACCAATGCCCTCTACGGCTCTACGGTAGCCGCAGGTGGATGTATTGGATCCTAAAGTCCGTCGTATAGTTCGAAGCCTGGTTTTTGACCTAAGGCTAATGTAAAATTCAGGCCCGAAAAAGAATTATGCTAGGGTGGTAAAAAAAACCGCAAACACCCGTAAAATTAAAACCTCATGGAGAGGCTATTTTTTTCCAAGAAAAAGCGGGCTCCGAGGAGCACGACTTGAGCAGGCGAAGGTGAGGGCGATGCTGGCCAGCTCTTCCGCGACGACGAACGAGCTCTTTCCCGAGCCGACGAAGATGGAGCTCTAGGGTTTTGACGGTGGCCCATCTCTTCCGCGGTGATAGCAAAGAATCCATGACTCAAGGCGTTCCACGTGGCGGTAGGACTACCAGCGTGTGACGAGCTCGGAGATGTGTGCTGTTGTTGCAGCAGGCGGCGCTGCCATGGTTCTCGCTTTCCGTGTCAAGAAAGATGGCCATGTAACGCATCATCAAGTTCCTCTTCGTTCATCTCGAGCACCGCATGCAGATCTGCTTCCAGAAGGTGCATGTGATTCGTAAGGTTTTAAGGATTTGGGGTTTGCGGATTGGGTTGCCTTACTATAATCGTCAAGTGTGCTATTAGATAGAGCATCTTGACTGCTTTGGATTTTATTTTGCTCATAATTGTGGATTTGTTCTGAATCATCTTGCGTTCAGATCAGTTGTTGTACTGAAACTTCTTGTGTGCATTCAGAGTAGTTCTGTTGAATCTTCTTGTGTTCAGGTCAGTACACAACACTAGATTCTCTACCTTTTTTCTGTTCAGGTGAGCTAAGTATTTGTATCACAGATGCCAAGCTAGGCCATGTCCGCTCTGTTCAAGTGAGCTTTGAGTTGTTTACCCAAACACCATTTACATGAGAAATAAATAAATTACCATTGTATTCCACCGGCTTTTCTTGTGCCAAATAAATTACCAGTGCAAATTGTTTACAAGTGTGAAATATCACTGCACTACCAAGCGAGGCCTAAACGAATAAAGAGTGTACTTAACCGTCCACTTTGTATCGCAGGCTAAAGTACACAATTCCCAATTTCTTCACATTGTAGAACACTTAACTGAAACAACATCTCAAAGAAGTAAACTGAGCTTCAAAAATAAAGAACAAACCACATCGACAAGCCTTGGCCTGCAATGAATTTATCCATACTTCAGCAAGAAAAGAATCCACGCAAATATGCAATGCACAACACCTTTTTTTAACTATGCGCAACACCTAACTTGTGTACCTCAGGAACGGATCCTAAAAATATCCAGAACTAGTCTTTGTTGGAAAGCAATTAGTACCTGGTGGTTTCATGACTATTCAAACCCCCTCTTTGGACTTACAGCTTTTATTATACTAAAGTGGTCCTAAGTGCTTATCGTATAGTCGTACATATCAGAAGGCTCTGGTAAACTTCAAAGCCAAAAAAACGGCTGGCTTTTGGACAAAAGACTAGAACTGCCCCCATAACTCCTCCCCGTAACACTTGGTGTATTTACTTACAGGCCGCTGATCCAACTACACAAACCAGCAGCAAAATTATGTCATGACTGAAAAGAAATAACTGGAGAATACATTGGCGATAAGAAACCCCCATACTGACTAGACACAAATATATGGAGCAAAATCAAGCTCGAGCATGGAATTCAACAGAGATAAGAGGACATTATGGTAATCGAATTCAACAAGCATACAGAATTGCAGATACTCGATATTTCCAATACCAAAGAAATTTGATAAAGAAAAAGAAAAACAAAGGACAGAAGCATGTTAACTGCCTCAGAACAAATGTTCTTCATGTTGTTGATATCAGCCTGCAACATTAATACAAATAATATAATTACCAAAACCATTCCATTGAGTATGGCAAACAGTAAAATTTTGAAGAGTTAAATGCACTGTGGGCCCCTAAACTGGTCCACCCTGGTCACTTAGGTCCCTAACTCGTAACTGCCAATTCACGCCCCTAATCTTCTTGATGGGCCATTTGAAGTCCAAAACACGCTTTGTTAGCGTGACAGCTTATGTGGCGCATTGAGTATGCAGACGTGGCATCCAGTCGTTTCCTTCCTTCTCACTCCTCAGCTTTACTGCCATTCTGCCCCACTTTAATGCACTCGTCCCGCTTGTCGATGACACAGAGATGAATGGATTAGGGAAAAATGGCTAGCAGGTTACCAACGGTTTCAAAAACTAAAGTGGCAAAGCTCACTTGCAGCAAGCTTAGTGGCACGGATGCAAAGACCGGATGTTCAGGTTACTCCTGGGCACATAACAAAAATTACTTGGGGAGGGAGGGGGGTTAGAAGAGGGTGAAGTGTGGAACCAAATGTGCATGCCAATGCGGCTCAATGCTCACCCAACAGGACAAATTTTGCGGTTTGAGGCAAAGAAGCTCACCAGAACTGGAAGCAATGGCAGCACGGCAGGAGAATGAAGATAAACCTTCAAGGGGATTGTAGATGGCCACGAGACGAAGCAAATGGGCTCAACAGCTGGGCTTAAATAGATTGGCGAGCATGACAGAGGAGATAGTGGTGTGCATCTGTTCTTGCTGCCGGCCATCTTCGGTGAATCTCCGCCACCATCAACCTTACCCAGGGATTCTCCTCCACCTCTCTTCATTTTGTGGGTACTGAGAGAGATGAGCTAATGTCGTTCTTAGAAGGCCGCAGTGGTGGCGCCAATCAAGCAGAAAGACAAGGTAGGGAGCCCCTGGGAATCCGCGTGGACAATGCCAAGGTGGCACGGGACACCGCAGCGATCGGTGAGCAGCAACTTGCCGACTTTCCCAGGTATTCGGTCACTCCTCAGGTTGTACCACTGGACCACAATCGCGGACGACGTTGCTAAGAACTCCAGCTTTGTCAGGTAGCTACCGGCGCTTTAGTATGTCGTCGTTGTAGACAACAGCAAGCTCGTCCGCATTAGGTTTGGTTGCCGCCAGGAAACGGGCCACACTGAGCGCAACATTGGAATGTTCCTTGTCAGCGGTCACGGTCATGAGGTCACCTGTTGCGCACACCCACAATGTGCTCAGAGGGAGAGAGAGGAGACAATGGTGACGTGTACATTGATTGGATGCCAAGTTGGCATCTGTATAACCGGTCAGAGCCAGCAAAACGGGATTTGGACCTGTAGTGGCCCTCTTAAAAAGGTTTGGGTTGTAGATCTGCAGTTTCAGAGTTTGGGAACCTAAGTGACCGGGGTGGACAGGAATAGGGAGCAACAGTGCATTTCACTCAATTTTAAATGGCCTGGCAAACAAATGAATGAAAACAGTTGATACACTATAAAGGGCTGAGATTATGAAATTCAATTATTCAAAGCTATTGAGCTACTTTGAGTGAACAAATGGCTGTCATGATAATCGATATAACATGATTCCATGAATGAACATTGTGACTCTAGGCCTATAGACATGTAGTGCCATCTTAGAAAAATTTCAAGTTTGAGTAACTTAAAAGTGAAAGCCAAGTTTCATGTTACAGGGATGTTATTGGGTCGATACCAAACTTACATGAAGGCCCTTGGTAAGTTTTGAGTTAACTGCCACAAAACGGTAAAAAATCTGCAAGAAATGCAAGAGTAGGGAACAAGGAATTACCAGTTTAGTAGCAGCTTGTACAATCTTCATTGATGAATTGTGTTATAATTATCCAGTAATTTGATCAACACTGGCATTTGAAGTTTCACTGGTGATTTTGAAGCATGACATGTCAGAGAACGAGAAAAAAAATGAGATCCTTCTTGGTATCAGATAGTGCACATTATACAGTTTCATCTGGTCTACTGTTGCTTGGTCCAGCACCATCAGATGATGATTCTTTGGTGGCCTGGGAACTAAGCATGCCAATCTGCATTTGAGAGGAAAATGAACACGGAGCATTTCTGTTGTCATCAGATTGCAGTGCAATTTGCAAGCTGTTTGTCAATGGAGCACTGCATTCATTCTCATTTATTCCAGTGATACTGCTACCAGAGGACACATTGCTGCTTGATCCAGGAATAGTGCTCCTACCTACATTCGATTCGTTGTGTCTGCTTCCCGAAACTGCATTGCTACTTGGTCCAGGATTCGTCTCACCCGCAAACTGACTGCCAGGCCTTCTTGTGTTCCTATTACCAAGAATCTCTAGCTTTTTGGCCTTGTGTTTTTTCCCTCCAATGTGAGCGTTGAAATTGAATTCAGTAACACAATCCACCTTGCATATTTTGCACCAAAATGAAGGTACCAAATTTGGTCTGGGTATTTGAATGGCACGCGATGTAGGCTGTTGAATTATTACTTTTTTCTTTGAGGGGTACCAATTTGCTGGCTGGCTTCGCACTGTGGCGAAATTGAATCTTGCCTGTGGTGAAGGCACACTGCTCTCAGGGGATGACTTTCTCTTCAACACATCTGGTGTTGAATCTGTACTGACCTCCTGAAAGTATTTTTTAATCCAGTTATAAATTAGTAACGAGCATTTAATTTCTGTGAAGACATATTTCTAGGTATAAGAACAAAAATATAGTGATAAATAGTGCATAGGTTTATCATTCTTCCAGACAGCATATTCCAACATCTATTAGAATAGTGGAATGTCCAGTGATAGACAACTACAGAATCATACACATCAAATTATACTTATTACGCAGAAGAAAAACAATGTAAAATGTTTATATCAGAACGTAAAATAGAGGGGTACAAGGACTCAATGAGTCAACAACAAAGTGTATGTCAAAAGAATAATCCATAGCCAGAATAATTGCTTTTAACGTTAGATGATACAGAATCAGCAAGCCCTAAACAGGACGCAGTTTACTCATAAATGTTGCAAGTGTATTATACTTCAGCAAACATTCCCCTGTAATAATAATCAAAGAATAACTCCGTGAGCTGAATTCTTGATGGTGATAGAACATGGTATGAACATATACAAGGGGTTCAATGTAGTTTGGTGTAACCTCTCACTTGGGATGTTGGATCACACTAAGGTATGTTGTGTCATATCTCATAAAGCAATGTTCAACTAATGTGCATTGATCAGTATCGTGGTGTGGGGCTTCTGGGTATTTGCAATAGTATGAACTGCATAACTGAGTTTTCATGAAGGCATGAACACGACAAGATAGTTAAGAAAAATGGTTCTTTTCTGAGCTTTCGACATATGAATTTGTGATTCCATTCAACATTTTTACAAGAAAACACAGGAAAAATTATTAAACAAAAGCTAAGTTATATAGCTTTCTACTGTACAGCGACAACAGAAATGATCAAATTGTGTTTACAACGAGAATATACTATCGTTAAGTGGAACTGCAAATTGCTGCTAATGATCTTACCCAGATTAATTCCATACTCCCCATGCACCTAAGAATGTTTGCTATAAATAAAACATACTGGCAAGTTATCAAACTAGAACCTTACTTTGGGCAGTACAGGGGCTCCATTAAGGGGAATCAGCAGATGTGGATGAGTGCTTTCCAATCTTTTCCTGTATTCCAACTCCCTTCTAAGAGCTTCTTCATACGTGATAGTAGGACAAGACGATGTGTGAGACTTCTGCATGCTTGAAGATAACGAATCACACCTACTTGCAAGAGCCACTTGTTTCTTAGCTACCAAAGGATTCCCAACATACTTGTGTAATCATAAAAAGAAGTGGTCTGATTTCCAACATTTAAAACCACAGATCTTTAGCATAGTGCTTGTAAGGTCCCAAGCTGCAACAGACACAGTGGATCAAAGCCATTCAAATAGAGCCATAAATCTTCCATAATGTCATTGCATACTAAATATCATTACAGTATTCAATTTAAATTTGAAAACAGCAAAATGCGCGTTCAGTAATCAAGTGTTAATGACATCAGTTTGAGAAAAGGAAAACAAGAATCATCAGTATCCTCTAGCGACAGAGTACAGATCAATCAGTTCGCCTAAATAGCTTTGTTTTATTCAGTACTATATGTGTATATAAAAACATCAAAACGAAAAAAAGCTAATAGAAATTTTCACGGCAAATTTCAGCATACTGTTTTCTTTTTCTTGAATCGGAAAATTTAGTTTGATCTACAAGATGTCGTTGTCCGGCTAGAGATTTACAACAAACCAATCCAGGAATATTGGCCAAGGGGCAGACCTAATCCGGGCTATGGGGATTCAGTGAACCCCCCAATTCTTTTAGGAATTATGGATTATTTGCCCCAAAGTTGAGCGGCCTCATATCAAATACCCCAAAGTTCATTTTAATAGATCTGTTGCCCTTTTTTCACATGGCAATAGTTAATTTGCCCCATCTCTAGTATTAAACATGCTTATATTCCTAACACCAAATACCCCACACGTGAATAGACCAAACTACCCCTGTTCTATTCCCAGGTAGATGGCGCTCCTCCCAGCCTCCCAGCCCTCTCTACTCTCTGCTTCCTTCTCCCCTCTCTATCAATTCATCAATTTCTCTTACTTAATAAAAAATGAATCCATAACTATGTACTGAACATTAAAATGGACCGATTGAGCTGAATGATTTCACATTCTCAAACATGCTGCCTCTCACAAAGACCGTCACATTTCACAAATAAGTTCATAAATCACCAAATAAGTTCACATCTCACAATCAAGTTCACAACTCACAAATCATGCTTTTCGCACACACAAAAAGTCACAAATCATGTAATAGAAATGTACGAAACACAAAAAAGATAAGGGGAGAAGGCTTACCTGGCAGCAGCGGAGGAGCCTCGGGTGGAGGGCGGCATCGGGGTGATAGGCGACGGCGCAGCACGAGGGGGAGGGGCGCGTCGGGGTGGGGTGGCTCGGCGGCGTCGCAGCTGGAGGGAGGCGGCGGCCTTGGACGGGAGAGTCGGGGTGGGGTGCCTCGGCGGCGGCGCAGCTGTAGGGAGAGAACGTGAGCGAGAGAAACACAGAGGGGATCGATCGGGGGAGGGTGCACAGGCTCGGTCGGGCACCACCGGTACATAGGCCTCCATATCTTAGAGCAAGTCTAGCAACTTCCTAAAATCTCTCCCTTAAATCTTCATATAAGAAACTCCCCTAAAAAATTCTTTCTTAAAATTTATATAACTCCAGCAGCTCCTCTAAACCATCTCCCCTATATTCCACTCACATATATTTTAACAATATCCTATAACTAATATTTCATTTTCTCTTTTTTCTTTCTTTTCTTCTTTTTTCCTCCTCCATTTCCTTTTCTCTACCGGCCGGCTCTTCCACCCTAATGGGCCACAGCCTATTTGCACTAGGTCGGTGGGGGGCAGGTGATATACCTCCCCACCGCCGCCGCCGCCCCCTATCCCCATCTCCATCTCCCCCGCCGCCACCGCACGCCGTCGCTGTCCACGCACTGGCCCAACGCCAGACTCGCGGCTCCGCACCTCCCCTCGCTGGTGCCGCCGCTCCGCGGCGCTGACCTCCTCCGCCTTCCCCGGGTTCCGCCACCTCCGTCCCCTCGCCGGCTCCTCCCGCGTCCTCTGCCTCGCTGTCGGCACTGGCAAAGTGACAAACCTGAGAGAGGGAGGCAACAGCTTGGTGGCGGGAAGGACACTTCCGGAGGGAGCTGTTGGCGCCGTCGCACGGATCGGGGAGGGATCGGGGAGCCTCCGCTGCCCCGAAATGTAGGGGAGAGAGAGGTCGATTTCGGGGAGCGCCGATAGTAGGGGAGGCAATCGAGGAGTTGCTGGAGGGTCGTTTTTCTCTTTTCTCTCCTATTTTAGCTATCGGGGAGGCAATCGGGGAGTTGCTGGACTTGCTCTTAGCCCTCCATAAATATTCTTCTCTATATTATCTCACAACCCCAGCAGAACATCCATATCTTAACCTCTATATTCTCTTTCCTATATTTTAATAATATTCTATAACTACCAACCTATTTCTATTTATTATATTTGTCACGGATATTTTTCGAACCTTTATTTTTCGAACAGCTATATTTTTGCAATGGCTAGAAAAAAAGAAATGACAATCGATATATATATTAACAGATCAATAATTTTCCTACATCAATAATTTTGCTAGACAAAATGTTAAATCAACAATAACATAAATGCCAAATTATACATATGATACATCAACATATATGCCAAATAAACCTTGAATTTATTTGCACATCAAAGGAAACTTGATGAATTTATTTGCACATCAAAGGAAACTTGATGAATTTATTTGCACATAAAAGGAGCCTTGAATATATTTGCACATAAAAACTTAATCTTATTTTCCTCAAATTACCCCTCTCTCATTTTCTCAAATCACCCTCACCTCCCTCATCTCCCCCGACCTCTCTCTCTCCCACAACTCTCCCCCAATCTCCCTCCTCTCTCCCCATCTCCCTCACAACTCCCTCTCCCCTGATGGCGTTAGCCTCCCATCCCCCGAGCTCGCTCCCCAGGCGGCACTTCCTCCCCCCCGAGCTCCCTCCCTCGGCGGCACTGTCCTCCCTCGAGCTCCCTCCTGAGGCGGCGCCCGCTCCCCCAAGCTCTCTCTCGGCAGCGCTGCCCTCCCCCGAGCTCCTCACCGTTTGCTCCCCGCAGGAAGCACGTCACCTCCCCCAAGCTCCTCCTCGGGCCGCAGTGGAAGCTGGGTGCTGCTGCTTCCGTGACCACGACCGGCGGCGGGGGTGGGAGCGGGGGCGTCGGCTCCAGGCGGGAGCGGGGGCGCCAGCTCCTCCCTGAGCGGCCCCCTCCCCCGAGCTCTCCTTTGGCCACCTCCTACCCCGAGCTCCTCCCCGGGTGGCCCCCCTTCCCCGAGCTCCTCCCCGCCGGGCGGCAAATTCCAGCGAGGGACGGTGAGGTCGGGGCGTTGCTCGATGGCAGTCGCTCGATTCGGAAGGCTCAAGTGGTGGGAGCGCAGCGTCAAGGCGGCAGCCGTTGGTCGATGGCGGTCAGGTGAAGGGACACCAAATATGGCGTCCGGAGCGGCCGGAATGGATGCTATCCAAATATGGCGTGTCGTATGGCGTCTCTACTGGGGATCTTTTTTGCTCGTGAACCGCTATTTTTGGTATGGAGGCTCGGATAGAGGGGCTGCTGGAGTTGCTCTAAGGGACCGAGCAATGGAATTCCTGAGGGGTAGTTTGGTTTCGTATTAGGAATATAAGCATGTTTAATACTCCCCTGACTGCAAGTTGGTTTTAACTTTTCAGTCTTTAAAATAAGACTCTAACTATAATTGTTAATCATGATGTGCTATCAAAGATAATAAAAAGTACATAATATAAAAGAATTTTATAGAACGGATAATGATAATTATTTTCATAAAGTGTATCAATATATTTTTACGAAGTGGTTAATTTTTTAAAAGATTAACTGCACGCATCCCACAATAACTTATATTTGAGAACAGAGGTAGTATTAGAGACGGACAATAAACTATTGCCACGTGAAGAAAAGGGTAAAAGATCTTTTACAATGAATTTGGGGTATACGATATAAGACCACTCAACTTTCAGGCAAATAATCCATAATCTCATTCTGTTAGTCCACCATGCACAACAAAACTGCAGAAAGCTAGAGGGGAAAGCTAGAGAGGTTGGATACTGATCCCCACATAATAGGATTTGGATTAGGTTGCTCACAACAACAACAAAAATGACTATAATGAAACTCTCGGAACAAAATCAAGTTAGGGTTAGTCAACAACTAGAGAGATAAATCCAAAATCCCGAATGGATCTCCACTCCGCGCCTAGGCAGGGGGAGTAGGAGGAAAAATATGAGAGAGGAATTGCCTAGAGGTGGAATTAGGCCAGGAGGTGTTTCCAGTGGAGAGGGTTCGATGTTATTGGCATGAGAAATTCTATTGATGTTCTCAAATGGATACTAAGAAAAGGGAAAAACGTATAGACACATCTAACCTTGACTAGCAACACGTTGATCACGATTCATAAATCCTACACCATCATCCGAAAGGCGTCTCTATGTCCACCCCTGCTTCAAAAGATTCTCTTTATTTTGAGAATATGAAATGATTTATCTTCTAAAGTAAACCTGATCCACCATCTATTTTCACCGTTGATTTGTTTCAAGGAATGCTTCAAAACTCAATCCAACTTTGGTATTTTTTGTTGACTTTTTTGTCCTCTTTACTCCTTTTCTTGAGGTCGCTTCTGTTATCTCCTTGGGGACATCATAGTCCTCATCATCATCATTAGTGGCACGCTTCCTCTTAGGTTTTCTATGGCTAACAACGAAAGAAGCCGTGCCATTATCTGACTATTGACTCGGTTCAACACTCTGAGTTCGACTTGGTGCCGGAGGATCCCTCATCCCCGTCTACCACGACGGGCAGTCTTTCTTCATTGCCAGAAGGGATTCTGACCCTTGAGAAGAGGATTCTTGAGCGCAGAATCAAAGTGGGATGGCTCAACAACATTGCTTCGCAAGCGACGCCTACGGCGACACGCGATAGTGGAGAAGGACGGCGACAACGAGGACATCGGCGAGGCTATTGGTCATAGAGGAAGGTAGCGAGGTTGCTGGGCCACAACAAGACGACGACGGTGGCCAGATGCTTAGTGGTCCGTGTGGTGAGATTTGGGTGAATGTTTTAGATACCATTCAGATGGCTCGCTCACCATCCAGATGTTTCGGAGGAGGATTGTCCGGAGGTACCAAGTGAACACATAGCAAAAAATATTAAGAGTTCGTCCAAAGCCTATGGGCCAGGCTCGTGCACATACTTCAGAGGAAAATTTGTTTTTGTGCTGCAAGAGAAAATTTAATCTAGAAGTTCCGAGTAGGTGTTTTTTGGAAGTTTCGAGTGAAAGTAGATGTCATGTTTCAAAAATGTTGTCCATCTGGACATTTCGACCGAGATTGGTTCAGATGTTCCAAGCAACAAACCAAAAGCTCAAATGTGCAATTTTAGATGAAGATTTTCATGAGACAAATATAGATAGCATCTATGAAATCCTTATGGTTTCTTTTTACATCCAATGGGGGAACAACCAAACAATAAAGAAACACTTGGATGCAAATTGAAAAAGATCAGCTTAAAGTCTAGGAGTATGTGCAAAGATGCAACAACTACATAGACTTATGAGAGCAAATGAAATCCTATGAAGAAATGAAGATGATGATTTTGGGTGGTGTGAGGACCAGTATGCACTAAAACATATGATCCCAAGACGTAAAAGATCACATTTTGCATATGCATCACTCTAAGAGCAATAAATACGCAAAATTAACATTTTACTCACACCTTGTAGGATGTGTTGTTCGCTGAGAGAACAAAATTCCCTGTTGATGTGTTCATCATCTTAAGCTCCAAAAATAAAAGCAAAGCATTCAAACACATGTCCAAAACTTCCAACAACGTTTTAAGGATCCAAAATATTTAACTCATTCCTCAACTCACAAACCTACACTTATCTAAGAGTTTGGTGAAGATATATGACAATTATTTTTCCATCCTTACATGGCTTAGAGATATATCTCCTTTTGTCACATGATCTCTAAGAAAGTGGCGTCAGATATCTATGTGCTTGGTTTTAGAGTGTTGGACGGGATTGTTGGCTATCTTGATTGTACTTTTATTATCACACAGAAGAGGCACTTATTTCAAATCAACTCCATAATCCTTCAAAGTTTGCCTCACACAAAGTAATTGAGCGCAACAACTACTCATGGAGATGTACTCCACTTCGGTGGTAGATAGGGATACATAGTTTGTTTCTTGGATGACAACGATACTAAGGATCTAGCAAGAGACTGGATGTGATGAATTACTCTTCCTATCTACCTTGCACCCTGCATAATCCAAATCCAAAAATCCAACAAGATCAGAACTAGCACCCTTCGAATAATACAAATCTAGGTTGTGTGTATGAACTAGATATCTCAAGATTCTCTTAACGGTCGTAATGTGACACTCTCTCGGAGTGGCTTGAGATCTTGCACACATGCATACACTTAGCGTGATATCAGGCCTAGATGCACAAAGGTAAAGCAAAAGGCCAATGATGGATCGATATACCTTTTGATCCACGGGTTCACCTTCTTCGTTGAGATCAAGATGGCCGTTGATTTGCATGGGAGTGCGGATTGGCTTGGCATTGTCCATATCGAATTTATTGAGCATGTCTTTGATGTAATTGCCTTGGCTAATGAAGGTTCCTTCTTGAGGTTTCTTGATTTAGAGTCCAAGAAAGAACTTCAATCCAACCATCATAGATATCTCAAATTTGTCGGCCATCAACTTTAGAATTCTTCACGAAAACGCATTGTTAATTGACATAAATATAATATCATCCAAATATATTTGGAAAACAAACAACTCACCATCAATGAATTTAGTGAATAATGTGGAATCACTTTTTCCACTTTTGAAGGCCTTCTTGACTAGAAACTCCCTAAGACACTCATACCATACTCTAGGAGCTTGTTTGAGGTCATATATTGCTTTATAGAGTTTATTGACATGGTTAGGAAATTTAGGATCTTCAAAGCCAAGAAGTTGCCTACATAGACATGTTGCTCACTGACTTTTGTATTAAGAAATACACTCTTGACATCCATTGATAAAGCATGATATTATGATAACTGGTAAATGCAAATGATATTCTAATGGCTTCTAGTCTAGCAACCACCACGTAAGTCTCTCCAAAATACAAACATTTGACTTGCATGTACCTGTGGGTCACAAGTCTAGCCTTGTTTCTCATGACTCGTCCATCTTCATCTTAATTGTTGCGGAAAACCCACTTGGTGCCGACATGTTGGTTTGATCGCTCCACAAGCATCCCAACCTCATTACGGGTGAAGTTGATCAAGTCTTCGTGCATGGCATTCACCCAATATAAATCCTCTAGAGATTCATCTACCTTCAAATGTTCCAAAGTAGACACAAAAGATTAATACTTACAAAAGTTTGCAAGACGAGATTGAGTGCCTTTACGCATGTCGCCAAGAATTTCGTCAACGGGATGATTTCCTTGCAAAATTCTATGAATACTAGGATTGCCGGTTGGTCTTGAGATGGTACTTGAGGATGGACTTGAGGTTGAGTATCATCATTTTGGACTCGGGTCGCCTCCACACTTTGGGTCTCATCATGACTCGATGTAGGAGGCTCCACTTGAGTTGATGACGTGCTCTCCTTGATCTCGGTTAGCATTACCTCTCCAAGTGACTTGTTCTTGATGGCATTCCTAAGTCATCATCACCTACATCAATGAGAATGATTTCTACTTAGGAGTCATTAGTCTCATCAAATTGTATGTCACACGATTTATCAATAATACATGAGGTATTGTTGAAGATTCGATAAGCATACGAGTTTGATGCATAGCGAAAAAAGAATCATTCATCACATTTTGGAGCAAATTTAGAAAGTGGATGCTCTTGTTAAGAATATAGCAATTTCTCCCAAAGACGCGGAAGTAGGATACATTTAGCTTCTTACCGGTGATGAGCTCATATGGCGTCTTCTTCAAGATTTGGTGAAATACAAGCGGTTGATGGCGTGACATGCAGTGTTAACGGTCTCCACCCAAAAGCAGTTGAGGGTCTTGTATTCATCCAGCATTTTTCATGCCATCTCAATGAGCGCGCGGTTCTTCCTCTCCACTACTCCATTTTGTTGCGGGTGTAGACGGAGGAGAACTTGTGCTTGTCACCTTCTTCATCAAGGAACTCTTCAATATTTGTATTCTTGAACTCGGTCCCATTGTCACTTCTCACATTCTTGATCCTCATTTTAAATTTATTTTGCACCTTTCTTGCAAATTTCTTGAATATCTTGTGTGTCTCTCTCTTGTTATGTAAGAAAAACAATCAAGTATAGTGAGAAAAATCATGTAAGAACTCTAGTTTTAGAGTTAGTCGAAAGAGGCGTGATGTGGAAGAGGATCAACTCACGTTGCTGAGTTGATCATGTTCTGTCGAGTCACATTGCCGACTAGAGTAGGAGGGGGAAAAGTTGTACTTTGCATTTCATCTCGTACATTTCATACATGTCATTGTAGTCATCATATATACATGTATAAATTAGAAAATTGAATTCAGTATAATCTTAAGAGGTACATTAATTGATTACAAGATGTAAAAAGAGAAAGTAGCCGAAGAAAGATTAAAATTGATATGATCATCATGTCTTGATACATTATCCATTAAGAAAAGAATAATTAAAGAAGACAGGAAAATTACATGAAGAAATTTCTATCTATACAAATAGCTAATCCTAATATTCAATGTCGAGCCGTAGTGGAGCACCAAGTGTCGGGGGAGGCAACCCTCGAAAATGTTTGTGAAATCCGAGGTCACCGATTATATGTACTCGGGATTGTTAGGACCTCACAAATTGTGGTAGGAGGCAAAAAGATTTTGAAAACAGTGTTTTGAAATAAATGCGATTCCATGAGCATAATTTCGCCTAAACCCACAAGGCTAGCTACGAGGGCAAAAGAATACCGAGGTGGAACCTAGGTAATCTTTATTTGTGACTAGAAAAAAGTTTGCATTCGAAAAATATCCGAGGGCCACATGGGCTAACCTCCTATGTCATAGCCACCATAAAAAAAACTTTACCAACAAGCATATTTGTATGCATAAATTGTTAGATAAAAATCAACTAAGTATATATTATATTTCCGAAGGCCTTTGAAGACTAAAGAATGATCATCACTCTTAGTCACAAGGACATCAGGCTTAGTGAAGTTATACTCAAGATCAAGATTACAAAGTTGAGATACTGATAACAAGTTATAGTTTGAAGACTTCACAAGCAACACATATGAAATGGATAGGTCATTTGAGATAACAAAATTTTACCTAACCCCATTATCATGCCTTTTGCATTGTCACTGGTGGGGAAGGGGTCCCCACGCTGTCCAGACACGACAGTTTCTCACATAGAGAAATCACCAGGCCAACAAGATCGCATCAAAGGGAAGCTCACAAGACACGGGAAGCTCGCAGTAGTGGGAAGCTCGCATCTGCGGGAAGATGTATGTCAAGCAAGACCCACAGAAGGTCCCCAGAATATTCCTGAGGGAATAGAACGACATGCCCATTGGTGCATCTAGGGGTAGAAGAGTAATTGGTCCAAGGGCAGAATTGTATTTTTCTCTACCCCCTCCACTTTCCCTATAATAGAGGAGACCCCCATACATTCAAGGGGTTCCCAATTCTGAAATATAGAGACTTGCTCCACTTTGGCTCCACTCCATGGTCCTTAGTCATTTCGCGTGTCTTCACGTTGAACGGTTGAGGCATATACTTGGACCTTACTATCCTTACCCTTCCTAAGCATATAAGAGGAATCAAAATGACCAACTAGATTAGGATGACCCCTTTTAGTCGAATGACCCTCAAAGATGAGAGCCTCCACATGCTTCCCTTTTGCTTGAATAAACTTAGTCTTGGGGTATTGTCGGGGTGTCCATGCCTTACCATTCTCGTTTAACTTTGGGGTAAAGCCCAAACTCTCGTGGTTGAAGTTTTCCACTTGATAGCTCAAAATCTCGTTGAGGGCCTTACAACCCTTGTAAATTTGCAATCACTTATCGGAATGACTAAGTTTTGACAGCCCAACCACCCTATTAGAATAACTCACTCTCCCTTCGTCTTCCTCCTCTGCCTTCCCTGTTACCCCATTCTCCTTTCGACCTCCCCCACCAGCACCAGCTGTCAAAGGTGAGCAGCAGCGACGCCATCACCAGAACCATCCTCACTGGAGAAGATAAGAAAAGGAACATCTTCCAACCAAGATCACATCAGCACGCTGTTGTCACTGGAGCCGCCCTCACTAGAGAAGACAATAAAAGCAACAACTTCCAACCAAGATCACATTAGCAACGCCATTGTCACTGGAGCCACCCTCACTAGAGAAGACAATAAAAGCAATAACTTCTAAACAAGATCACATCAGCTTTCATCCCGACTGAAATAGAGCTTTCCTCTACAAAACAAAGACTTCAAGCTAGCAACTTTCAACTGGACTGAATCAGAGCTTTCAACCACAAAATAAACGACTTCCAACTTGCAACTATCAACCATGAAATCAAGCTTTCCACCAATAGCAGTTGAGCTTTCAACCTCCCAATCTTTCAGGCACGAAAATGCTTTCGACCTGTAGAATCAAGAAATCAACCCCATGAAAATGACCTTTCAACACCCACCCGCTCCCCTCCTAATAAAAAAAATCAAAAACCAATCACAAAACTGGATTCAGCATTCATGTCCTAGACTTCTCTCTCATTCTAAGGCTCTAACAATGATGAATGATAAGGTCGACACCAGCAGCGTAGGAGGGTAGTGCCATAGAGGGGGATGACCGTGTGGCACCTCCACCGGGAGATCCTCCTTGGTGATGATGGGAGGAGGGGCAGCGGATAGTCGTGGCTCCTAGTGGCAGGGAAGGAGGAGGAGACAATGGGCCACATGGTGGCTCCCAGTGGCTAAGATGAATGGGAAGCGGAGGAGGAGGTGCTCGGTGGAGAAGAAATCGATTTGGTTTCGAATGGCAATAAGGGAAGAGAGAGGGTATGGGAGAGGATAAAACAAAATAGGGAGAGGGTGAGGTCCACACACATGGCGAGGGGGTTTAGGACCATGTGAAACGTTGTTGTTGGATCGGTCACTGCGGCAATCATCCATAACTTATGATTTTTGCATATGTAGATTGTATACCTCATGTTTATTATGTAAGTGATTAGACATGTATTTTGGGGGACCTGTAGTCCGACAACTCATGCTTGCTGTCGCAACAAGTACGTTTTGCTAATTCCATTGGCGCTTGTCACTAGCTATCTTTACATTTTTCAACCTCCTGCGCCAGTTGGCCCTCATTGGCGAGCGACAACGGCAGCGTTACCGTCGGAACCGAAGAAGACACAAAATCATTTTCGATCATTCAACTTGACAAATCTGAGCTTCCAACTCATTGAAAAATAACTTTCAACCGAGTGTTCTACAGCTTTCAACTAAAACTACAAGAGTTTTCAACCAAAAAATCACAACATGTTTCAACCATAAATAACAGGTTTCAACCACAATCACAAAGACTTCCAACCAGTTAACTTTCAACCCAATAAAACCCAGTTTCCAACTCCAAGGACATCAACTTCCAACCCATTTTTTATTCCTTACAAAAAAAAAGCAGATATTGGGCTCTCTCACCTTGTGCGTGCTGGTGGTAAGGAAGGACACCGGTGCCTAGAAAAACATTATCGGTGAAGAGGCCCGCACTGGCGGAGGCAGAGGCCACCATGCGCCAAGGTGGCGGCTCACCTAAGGCAATGCACGACGGAGAGCACGTGGTGAGGCCAGCTGTGAGGGATCGAAGGTGGTGGTAGAGGGCTTGCGGCGGTAGAGCGTTCGTGTCTTCTCCACTGGTGGGCATTGTTTGGATTGCTTCGGCCAATGGAGGAAGAAATGGGAAAGAGAAAGGAAATCGGTAAAAGCTTTGGAGATGTGGATCGAATGAAAGGGGAAAGAAGTTGAACGGCATGATAGATGGAGCGACGCGTTTTTGGTAGGCCCCACCATCGTGTCGTTCTGATCGACAATGGTTCGCCTCAGCAAACGATCGTAGGCTATCAATTTTGGGATTTCCATGTGCCACCTATATTAGTTCACGACCGCTGTGGATGATAACTCTTCTTTCCTTTGAGATTCTCATTTCAGTCACAATGTCTTCTATGAAAAGCCCCAGTTGCACAGGCCTACGAAATTTTTTTGTTCATACTTCATAGTAAGTCCAAAGGAGCCTATGCCCATCGCATATTGTAGCAAACTAGCAACCCTTAATTATATGTAGTCATAAAGTAATTGACAGTGGAAACTGGCAACCCTTTAGTTTTCAATGACTTCTTTCAACAACAAAAACTGTTTTCAATTACAACCGAAATCCACGATAAGCAACTAGCACAGTTGTATTATATAGTGATCATACAGGCAGACTTGAAGAACATGTACAAAACCAAATATCATCATTTAACACAAGACACAAGCACAGCCACAATAATAGATAAAGAAACCAGCGCACAAGCTTAGCACCAGCTACATGCATACGCAGCAAGCAACCTCCTACTTCATGAACCCCTGGGCCATCTTGAACAGACCGCCGGAGCCGCCGCCGCTCTCCTCCCCGCCGCTCTTCTTCTCCTTCACGACGTCGTCGAGACCGAACCCCTCCGACGACTTGCCTTCCTCCGCGGCAGGCGCGGGCTCCTTGGGTGCCTCCTCCGCTTCCGGCTTCGGCGCATCGCCGGCAGGCGCGTCGGGTTTCTCCTTCTCGGCGCCGGAGCCGTACTTTTTCAGGTACACCTCGGCCTTCTCGAAGTACTGCCCGACCGGCTTGTCCTCCAACTTGCCGTACGTGGAGACCGAGTCCAGGATCTCCGCAGAGGCGCCGGCGACCTTCTTCTTGTCGATGCTCTCGACGCTCTTCTGCTCGAATGCCGACATGGCGGCATCCGCGACCGCCTTGCCGCTGGACATCAGGTCCCCGGACGAATTCTTTCCCTCCTCCATTGGAGCTTAATTAGCTGTTATCGAAGATCTTTCCTGGTTTAGAGTTGAAGTGAGTAGTAAGGCTTAGTAGCACGGGAGTTAAGAAGATATAGGCTATCTTTATAGGCGGAGGGAGATGTGGATGGGGATCAGCAACAGGAGGGAAAGCTACTTCTGTGGTTGGATTGGAAATGGGGAAGAAAATATCTCCACTTAAGAAAATATCTCCACTTAAGACAGATACAGGGGCACCGAATACGGGGAAATGCTAAGATGATCTCGGGTGCATCTTCAACCATATCAAAATACACGCTTCCATCCAAGTTCTACAGAGATCTGAACAAATGTGCTTGATTCACATTGTTGGATAAAGCTTGAACCACCAAAATTTTCACCACAAGTATATCCATTTGGCCTAGGGAGGTGGCGAACTGTTGATGTCAGGTACGTTCACCCCTACGGTCAAATATGTGCCGACGGACGGATCGACGACAATTGGCTATGTTATGGTATCGGATCACGCGGTGGCGGATCAGATAATGGTGGCAACAATGAAAGATGAGAGGCAATGATATAGCAAGACGTAGGCATAGTGGAGGAAAAGGGCCTCATTGGATGGAATGCACCGATGATGGCGACGCCGGCGAGGCCAAAGTGGCAACGGCCGAGGTGAGGTAACAACAACTGAGGGCTTCGGAGGTATTATCTTATGGTAAAGGAAATAGTCGAGTATACGTGGATACATCTATGGCCTATTTGATTCAAAGGATTTTTAGAGAATTCAAAATTTTAGAAAATTTTCCTACATGAGCAGTTTGATTCAGAGGATTCAAACCATTGGAATTTTTTCTTAGGATTCATTTGCACTAGATTCCAAAGGAAAAATTTTATTGACTTCAAACTCTTGGAAACATTTATATGTTTTTCTTGTGCAGAATCAAACTTCCTTTTAATTTTATAATTAAAGATGACATGATATTTAATCTTACGCTTTTCTTATTCATGCGTTTTAGAAATTCTGCGAATCAAAAATGCGTCTAGATTATTGGATCCGTATCAAATGGCTTACCGGTTTGACTCAGATTTGAACATCCGGACGGGGTTCCCAAAATAAATTTGGTTGTATTGTAACAAATCTGGGAAGATTAGCTTTTTGAGACAAAGTGACACAGCAGATATGGGAATCAGCTAATGTTCTGTTGGCCATAATTGCAAGTGACTTTAAACAAAGAGGCAAGTGGCCAATAGGGTGCTGATACTTGTCCTCTGGGGACAGCTAGTGATGACAGATGGTTACCTGCTGAGCAGGGATGATGGACTGTCGGCAGAGAGGAGCGAGACTGGCTAACGGTCGAAGAGGAGGACACGTATTCCAAACCACACCGCTTCCGCATTTGATTTACGATTTTGAGCGAGACTGGTACGTTTAATACTCGCTCTGTTTAGGTATATAAAATATATTTAATTAATTAAAATAAAATTTTAACTAATAATTACTCTATAATATATAATTTATGTGATATAAAATAATTATTCATTAAAATTTTTTTAATACAGATCTAATGACATCAATTTTATATCATATAAATTAAATATTAACAAAATAATTATTAATTAAAAACTTATCTTAACTAATCGAAATAAGTCTTATATACCTAAACGGAGAGAGTACTTTTAAAGTGATTCGTGTTTCGGTTGCTTAAAGTTTTCATATATTAAGAGAATTAATTACAGCTATGGCCTCTAGTTAGTCAAGATCTCTCTTATCACTTGTGGCCATACATCAGTGCTACCTTTGTAGCATCTTACTTCCTCTGGATCTAAAAAAGATAACCTTTTAGACATTAATAGTCTTGAAAACATAACTTCGATCACTATTTAATATATTTATTTAATAAATTATAATATTATAAAGTACTTTCAACAAAAATCACTACGTATGATTGAAAAATACCGAGTCCAAATATTTTAGAATAATATACTTAGTTAAAGTTTTAAAATTTTGATTAAATTTGTGTGCAA
The DNA here is from genome assembly GCA_019208055.1 of Stipa capillata. NCBI lineage: Eukaryota > Viridiplantae > Streptophyta > Magnoliopsida > Poales > Poaceae > Stipa > Stipa capillata. The sequence continues at coordinate 13,476 of JAGXJF010000467.1, read as the reverse complement.
AACGTCATAGGAGTATTTTTTTTTCTTCTTTATACCAAAACTGACTTCTAATGCAACATTCTTATTAAGCCACGTCACTCATAAATTATAGCCATCAGATGCGTTAGAATTATGTCTCATGGTTAGATTTAAATCACTTAAAGTACTGTTCTCTTTTATTGTTGGCCCATATCAGCCCAAACTAGTTGAGATAAAGAAAGCACATTCGTCGACGTTTGATGCATAAGCGTCGTTATGTTTGCCGTAGCAGCCGTAGCACAAAGGGGTTCGTTGCCTCCGACGTCACATCCGAAAGCTAAAGAGGCCATGATTATTTAACACGTTAGCGTGAAAATCTTTATATTACTAGCGAAAGGCTCCAATCGCGTGAGTGCTCTAACCCATTGTACCTATAATATATCATGTATATTAAATTTAGTGCGTGTGAATATAAAAAAAAGTCATTTGAATATAAGTGTGGCATACGTTTTTTTGTAAGTTCAAGGTATTAAGGAGTATGATTTAGGTAAAATGGAGCGGAGAAATAGATTCAAGACGTCGAAACGGTCAAAATAGAGTATATGTAGTGTTTTTTTGGTGTGATGAACAGTAATGGGTCTGGTGAACAGTACCAGACCCGATATAAACAGTAATGGTGTGGTACTGTTTAATGCGGGTCGAATTCCAAATAGTACTAGACCCGTTAAAAATTTGTTCACGGGTCAAATGAACAGTACTGAACCGTTTAACCCGTTACTGTTTATCGCTTGATCTGGGCCATTCAGATGAGATCCGACGGCCGGAAATGGGCCACGTCATCAAGAATGATGTGGCGCGCTGAGAAAGCATCATTCCCAGCTGCTTTCTTATATATAGATTTTCTAAGTGAGGATTTATGGTGACGGTCCTGCCACACCTCCTTAAAAATACAGCACGATAGAGGGGAAAGCGCAAGATGCACATGGTGACATGTGTACCAATTAACTTCTCTGATTTTTAAAATCATGTACAAGTTTTGAAAAAATCTGAAAAAATTTATAATGGTATATGATAGAATGAAGTATACACAGATAAATTTTTCTAAAATAATATGCCCATTTGTGACTTGTGCAAAAAAAAATTGTGCATATACCCAGCTTGTACTGTTCATGACCTCTTGATGTGTTTTCTTTTTCTTTTGCACAGGTCACAAATGGGCATATTATTTTATGAAAATTTACCTGTGTATACTTCATTCCATCATATACCGGTATGAATTTTTTTCAGAATTTTTCAAAACTTATACATGGTTTTAAAAATCGTAAAACTTAATGGCTGCAAATAGCACCTTGTGCACAAAAGCCGCACTCCACGCTACAGTCTCTTCTTTGGCGCCATATCGTCTCTAAAAATAGGTGTCGTGGCCCTTAACCATGCACGTCCTACTTTTTCTTCGGTTAGGTACGCAACACACCGCCACACTCGACACCATCTCCTTGAATATAGAGCAGTAGGCCGGGCGGTAGTGGGAGGACTGGATCCCCTAGAGTTGGAGGGTGACTCCACCGAGTGGAGTTGCCCAAATCTCAACCCTCATTTGTTTTCTATGGTAGGGATATAACCACATGCCACTCAATCCTGGTCGTCTTCCCCAAGTCGCTACATTCCCTCCATTTGACACGAGAAAATATATTTCTCATCCATCGGGAAAAAGTAAATGCGGGCGTGCAGTGTACCTAAATACACAAAAAAAGGAAACATGTATTTTATTAATCTTGCTTAGAGAAACAAAATTACAAGATCATTTTCACAAGTTGTGTTCTATGGCCTGCTAGCATAGCCAATATGACTTCAGTGACGTGGTATTTTGGTTTATGGGCCTCGAAAAGCTCCCGATTAATTACATTAGTGGGTCAAGCCCACATAGCACCTCCGATTAAGCTACTGCAATGGTCATTGGTGACGTGGCGGTGAAGTGGAATGGTGGAGCGGTACGTCCGTTACTCCGAAGAGGCTTAGCTGTAGCCCTCTGGCTTGTTGATGTCCGATATGAAGTGTCTGGCCTCGTCAGCTCAGACAAGTGGGTGGCCTTTGCCTCGTCGATGCTTGGCCTGGTGGTGTCTGTCTTGTCGATGTCAGACTGGATGACTTGCCTTCGTCTCATCGGTGCCACGCAAGTGATGGTTTGCTTCATCCAAAAAGGAAGTGTCGGTGGAGTGACTTCACCACACCGGTGCTTGGTCGGGATTGAGGATGAATGTTGGAGTAGACGTGAGTGACGTCGCTTGGCAAGCAACGATGCCACCCAGTGACGACGAATCTTGAGAGCTTGGTGATTTTGGCATCGTAGCTACGAGAGGTGTGTGTGGCCTCAACGGGGCTAAGCTTGGTGTGTTGGAGCCGTGTAGCTTGGCCTCATCAAAAGCACAAAGTTGGTGAAGGCTGGCGCTCGTGCATGTTGACTTGAATAGCGATACTTGAGAGCACCGTGGTGTCCTTGAGAGTGGAGTAGATGGGTCCCCACAGATGCTAACAGGGTGAGTGGATGGTTGGCAAAGAGGCAATGATATGTTGATGTAGATGGCGACCTTGCTAGTAAAACTGTTGTGAAGACAGCGTCGATGTGTTCATTGTAGCTGGCAGCCACATCAGGAGTGGAAAGTGGAACATCAATGAAGACGCGCGCGCGCGCGAACTGACAACCTGAGGTGGTTTTTCTAGCAAAACTGACTGTAACGAAACAACCAGCTGAGAAAACTGTCCTCAACTGGTTCTATTCTTGAACCGACTAGGATAATAAATTAGTCGGTTCAAGAAGGTGACCGACACGAACAATTGAGTATCCCAATCGATTAGTTTTCTGAACCTACTAAGATAATATTATCCCTGTCGGTTTTGCTCTTCGAATCAACTAGATAATATCATAACCCTAGCTATGTAGTCCCCCCCCCCTCCGTGCCCAAATTTCATTGTCCATTTGTCTCCCAGTCACCACCACCACTGACCCCGGGTGTCGCCACTACCTGTGCTCGCCGAAGAAAAAGGAGGAGAAGAAATGGAGGAGGAGCCATTTCCACCGCCGAGGAGGAGGAGGAGGAGCCTGCCCGAGCTGCCGTCCACAACCGCCTCCTCCACGAGCCTGGCGCTGCCACCGTCGCCTCCTCTTCGAGCCAAAGCCGCCATCGCTGCACCGAGGGCATCCTCGCCGTCCATGACCGTGGTGACCGGCGACCAAACTTCGGTAACCTTCGACCATCCCAAACCACCTCAGCAGTTAGATAGACCTCCTGAGCAACACCACGGTGGTATAATTTAAATTGGCTAGCTAGATTTTGAGCTAGGTTGAACAGACTGAGATTTGGATAAATTTTCATTAAATTTGATCTAGTTCATGCTATGCTTATATTTTTGAATGATATATAATTCTCCTAGCCTACTAGCATGTCTAGGAACTACTGTGTGCACTTGTTGATCACTATCTACATGTTTAGGTTAGGTTTATGACTTTGTTTAGCTACTTGAGTTAGTTTAGTTTATTTTAATTTTTTATGTTTTTAAATATTTCGCTACTGTACCTGTATATATGCATATTAGGAGTTTTGTGTTGATCATTTGATCATGCTACTGTACCACTATCTACTTGGATCTAGAATTGCAGTTATTGTTTAATCTTATCTAATCATTGTTTACCATCACTATTTTAGTTAGCTATGCCATGTATTTAGTAATATACATTATTAGACCAATGCTGATAAGACTTTCCTATATGATGAGCATGTGCTTCGCTTTTCCAGTATGAGGTAAGCAATGACTAAAAATCCTTACATCATCCTAGAAAAGCAGGCATATATTCTATATATTAAGAGTAAGTTAGAACTTGAGACCTATGATATGCATCGATGCATCTATTTCAATACATTTAAATGCTTAATTTGAGGATAAAACCATCGAGACTATATCCATCACTAGGAAGAAGAGAAGCGAAGCTATAAACTTTATAATATATTGTCTCATTTAGTCATTATAATGTCGTTTTTCATGTGAAATCTTGATGGTGGTTTGGACCATCAAATTTTCTCATGAAAGATGTCATCATTGTGAATTGAATGAAACAATAGATTATAAGTTTTTATGGACAACGCTAGATTATGCTAATGATAAAAAAGACTCACTAGTAAATTGTTCACAATAATTTACAAGGATTTAGGGTTTAGGGTTCATGATAAGTTTAAAATTGCATTAACCCGAATCATGTACCCTGCACATTGATCCCTTGTAGAAATATGTGAGATTATTTGAAATGGGCATTATTCTGAGGCATTTTTTCAAAATCCTGACCTCCTTGATAGTCAGTTGTATCATTTAATTATATCTTCTTCACATCGAGTATATGTCATCACCAATTGTTTGCCAACAACAGAAGGGTTTCAAATAACATCAACAAGCATTACACGTGAGCTCCTAATAAGTTTTACTAGAGGATCATGTGTAGTTCTCCTTGATGTCATTTGCAACCTAGCTATTATTGATACGAAATTGGTCGCTCGTAGATATAAGCGGTCAAGAGAAAGTTATGTCAATGATGTGCTACTATCTAGGTTTTAGGGTTTAAGGCATCATGTTTATTGTTTATGCCAATGATGAAAATGACCACATATGCATAATGTGTATATAATGTACAGTGAAACAGTTCATGTATAAATTATTTAGGATGTGTTTAAATCCATAACTCATTCTACAAGAACTTGCTTTACTATACTAACGCTACATCTTAGTGGCTATAGTCTGAGGTTATCTTTTTCATATCTTTCAAACTAAATTGATGTTCTTAACAGAAACAAAGACTGCTTTCATTGTAATGTGATATATTTGTGAATTAAAATGTGTTATAATCGATATACTTGTTTAATTTTGAAATTTTATCTATTTCAGAGTTCATTTGTGAATTAAAATATGATGTGATGTGAATGTGACGTGCATATGCATGTGCATGTATATGGGCCAGTTCTTTTCGGCTTCTGGGACGGCTTCTAGGTTCCAGGCAGCCGAAGCCGAAAAGAACTTGAAATTTTCTCCGGGCTTCTCCCCGCAGCCCCTCCCCTCTCCTTCACAAATTCAGCGTTGGGAAGAAGCTGCCTCGGACCAGCTTCCCGAGCTTCTCGTTTAACTGAAATCGCTAGTTTCCCATTTTGCCCCTCCACCGAACCGTTATTACGTCCATTTTGCCCCTCCACAGAAAAAACGTTCGCCCGCCTCCTCCATCCTCTGCCCCCGCCCGCCTCCTCCATCCTCCTGCCCCGCCTGCCCCTCTCCCCCTCCCCTCGCTCCGGCCCCTGCTCTTCCCTGCCCCCGCTCCGGCCCCTACTCTTCCCCGCCCTCGCCCTCCAGCCCCTGCTCTTCCCCGTCCCCGCCCTCGGCCCCGCCGCCCTGCCGCTCCTCGGCCCGACGGTAGCCGCGGCCTCCTCTAGCCGATGCCGCCGCCCCCTCGAGAGCTCCTCCACCCGACGCCTCCGCCGCCGCCCAGATCTGCCCGAGCTCGCCTTGATCCCTCCGGCACCAACGCCGACCGCCACCGCGAAGATCTTGCCCCCCTCCCCCCTAACAGATCCGGCGCTCCCCACCTTGAGCTTACCGGCCCTCCACTGACCTCCACCGGCCACCCTAGTCCTTGCCCCGTCCGCCCCGAGCCCCTCCTCCACCGGCATGGCCATCGCCTCAAGCAGCCTCCATCGGCCCCGAGGCCCTCCTCCACCGGCCTGGCCGTCACCCCAAGCCCCCTCCCCCGCTGTTCACATTTTTTTTTAGAGAATGCTGTTCACATTTTTTGGTTTAGATAGTAATGAAGCTAATGTGATTATTGAATGATTGGGAAGAATTTTGTTGATTGATTGGGAACAATAATCACAGTCCAGGGCATTACAGACTTTCCATCAGACAACTCAGACATAAGCTCAGACGACAGAAGCCAAAAAGAACTGGTCTGCAGTTTCTGAGGGGCTTCTTTCCACCGCTGTATTCTGTGGGTAGAGAAGCTTAAGCCATTTTTGTAGAAGTTTAAGCCGAAAAGAACTGGCCCTATGTATGATATCTTGATTTTGGGATAATTTGGGAAAATCTGTGATAACTATTGTTGTTTTCTATTTTAGGAGATATACTAGCCAAAAACTTTTGCTTAGCAGTCCAAAAGAAAAATCTCAGCTGGTTCTGGGTCAGAAATCGGCTAGGATAATCAACTATTCTAGTCGGTCGGTATAACAAACTGACTAGTCTCAGCCGGTTTAACGTGGAAAACCGACTGAAGTAATTGGCTATCCCAGTCATTTCATTTTCTGAACCGATTGAAGTAATATTATCTTAGCCGGTTCACTAACCGGTTGAGATAGTATTTAGTATTAGCTCTACTTTATTATAGTTGATGGCTAAAACCAACTAAGATGATGTCTTTAAAGTGCCTATAATAGTCTGTTCTGCAGTCATGGGTGTCACTGGCGTGTTGATAGGATCGACAGCCACGTCGAGGTGAACGAGATGTACGTCTCGTAGAAGTAAAATGTTCCAACCCACATTACTAACTAACGGTGGCTGGAGACCAGACGTACGTACGCACTTTTCGTCGCATATTCGAGATAGCCACACTGGCACACAACGCATCGAGTGATCCGACGTGCCTGGCCACGGACAGAACGCCGGCGTTGTCGATGACGAGCGCGATGTCGTGAACTCAGACGGGAACTCAGCGATGACCATTGTGGACAGTCGGGCAGCTCTCACAATCTTTAAGCGGAGCGTCCCCGGTGACAGCAACTTTGGCTCGAAGACTCGGTGTCGCATGTGGCCGGCGTCGAGGGCATAGGACACGCATCTGATCGACCTCTCTTCCCTGTGCTCGCAACATTGAGGGAGAGGCGTAAGTCTCCTGCATGCATACATGCACGAGGGACTTACTCCATCTCAATCCTATGCATGTGGGCAGCCCGGTAGTGACGTGCGTCGCCGACGGCGGTGATAGGTTTGATGATGGGCGGCTTCGACAGCGGGCGTCGAGGACGTCCCTGGCAACGGGCCGCCGTGGACGGCAGCGCGCAGTGGCCACGGCGCCGAGCGAGACACGATGGGCGCGACTTCGACTCAGCCTGGTGCTCGTGTGGACTCCAGTGGACGAGTTGCCGCACGCGTACATCGCTTGGTTCAAGAGCGGCCACAGCCTCAATTCTTGCAAGTGCAATCATGTATACAAAGAAAGTAAGGGCAGGTAGGTGGCAAACAAAAATGCATGGGCAAGTGCACAAAACTATATCGGAGCTGGGAACGAACACGAGAAGATTTCATGCACACGGAAGGCTCCGATCTGACCAGAAAGAGGCCTATGTGCCTGGCTGGCCGATTGGTAAAAGAACGGTTTGTAATAGGATTTAGTTAGTTGGCCAAGTTAGGATTAATTGGTAACCGATTTGTTTTTCTTGGTATGCTTCGGTGGTGGGTAGCGCGCGTTACAGGAACTCATTGGTATTGGCCACAGACATCTATATATATATGCTTGCATCCAAGTCTTAAGATTATTTTGTGAAATAGAACTATCAAGTCGGAGTATCTTCCCTTGACGAGTTAATATTTAGTTGAAAAGCTGATTACTTCGTGTGTTTCTGGCGAAGAGATTGGAGGCGCGATCTCTAGTTTTCTGCCGATTCTTTGAGTATCGTCCAAGGTGATTTCTCCGGTGAGGGTGTGTTTTGTTTCATGATGCTTGTATCATCCAGATTACAAAGCTTCAGGCCATGCAAGATCAAGTTGTCGCTGAAAATCGTATAGTGAAAGATCGGGCCACTATCCCACGACATCACTTCCGAAGTTACGCCGTCTCACGTGCCTCTCCATCCTCACATATGCACTTTGAGCTATGGACACATAGCTAATGCATGCGCTTACGATCCAGGCAGGTGCATTAGTCCTTTGCATTGGCTCTTCTTGATTCTCCCTTCTGTGCTCGTGTTGGTGCAGCTAGCTCTAAGTATTACTATAGAAAGAATCATGTAAAATTTCTAATCATAGACGTCTGTGATAAAATTATTCACACATGATTTTTACAAAAAATAATATCACATACAGTTTCTTAACAGACACCTATTAGAACCTACCATCCCAGATGAAAAAACCATCTGCAATGTCATCACAAGCGATTTAAACAAAAATCGTCTGTGATAATAAAGCATATCGCCAAACAGTTTTTGAAAATACCCGTCCGTTACCAAAAACCGACAGTTTTTTTTTGGAAAACAGCCTCGCGACTCCTGGGCTGGCCCATGATCAATAACACTTAACCCCCTGATAGAAATCCTAGACCTAACAATGTGTTGCCTCCACCCCTCCGCCCTCCATTCCTCTCGATCACCTCGTCTTCCCAAACGTGCGGTGCCGTCCTCCCTCTCCCCTCCCTCACCGCATGTACCCTCCCTCTCTAGCCCCGGCTCTCTCTCTCTTCCCTCGGAGCGCCACCCGCCGCCTCCTCCCCATGTATGCCGTGACTACGCCCTTTTTCTCCTTCTCTAATCTATGAGGAGGCGAAGATGGAGGCAGTGGGAGAGGAGTCGTTGGATCTAGTGGCGTCGGTGGTCGAAGAGAGCGGATCCGGTGGCTCCGGCAGTCATTGAAGTTGTCGGTATCATTGGACCAACCGCGCCAATGACATCTTTGTGGACTTCCTTGTCAGCCTCCTCGGACCAACTAGATCAAGGCTCCCCTAGCACGTCATGACGCATCCTCCTCCCCCTTTGGCAAGGCCATCGTGTGCGTCGTCCTCTCCGTCCACTAGATCACCAACGCCATCGTCCACGATCTGTACATCCACGACTGCAAGCCAACTGTCAATCCACTGCAACACCATAATGAGGTACATATATATCCTAATCCTACTTATTTGTCTCTCATCATGCAATAACTTTTTGTCCATGTTATGTTATATCCATCATATACTACTCGTTCTTGTGGTACCTTTGCCATTTTAAGGAATGTTGTTGTGACGATGGACTTGACCTTTCTAGATTTTTGCCAATAATTCTAAGGCTTAGATCAAACTAGTTGATTAAGTCTAATGGCTACACTTGCACATAATTGTATAAACATGACAGAAGTAATATTAAAAGCAATCATCACACTACCATATATAAATTCTTATGAGTGATTCCCTTCATCAGTAGTGTGCTTGTGTATTTAACATATATGGACAGTATATTGCACATCAATAGTATGCTTGTGTATTTATACAACCATAAGGATTTTTGTCGATTCTTTGATTTGATGTGGTATATTACCTATTGCCATGATAAAATGAACTAATCTTTTCTTCATCTTATTCATGATATATCGAATGCATATTTGTCATCCATGAGAGAAACGGACATAGAGGTGGGGCAACAATGTAACGGAGAGAGAGGGAGAGGGGGGATTCTAGAGAGAATAAAGCCAACGTAGTTTGAGCAACGGAGTTATATGTGCATTATGTATGATTTTTAACCGTGCAACCCGTTGCCGCCTTGCTCCGCTTGGCAGGCCCAGGTCCGAAAGAGCGTAGCTCGGTCCTTTCTCAGCCCAACTCACCGACTCTGCCGCAGAATCCACCGCCCACATCTCCATTGATTCGCTTGCGGCACACCTCCGTGCAGGACTCGAGAGTAAGGGTGGAAACTGGCAGTGGATAATCCGTATTATCCGATATTCGTATTTGAAAAAATACTAAAACGGCAAGCAATATCCGTATTCGAATTAAAAACGAATGCGGATACATATATTTTCTGGATTTATTTCCCGGATACGGATGCAGATATGGTACTAGATTATAAAACAAATACGGATACAGATACGGATATATCCGTATCCGAATAAAGTTATATTAGCCTATTTCAACAACTCTCTCTAAGTCTCTAACTCCTTAGCCTAATTATATAGCCCATTAAGCTTAATAACCATAGCAAAACTCTATTTCTCTATGTGAGTTATATTTTTATCATCACTTATCCATGTAGAACATATTACTATCGTATATCATCGATTTATATATGTCATTAACTCATCATCAGGTTCATGTACTTATATAGTTATGTGATTTATCATAATTTATCATTAAAGTTGTAGGATATTCATATCCGATCGAATGAATATATATCTGATTTGTATTCGTATTCGAGTAATATCCGATCTATATTCGTATTTGACAATATCTATATTTGTATCTGTATTTGTTTTGAAAATATGGAAAGAAGTTGGAAGGCACTGTCCGATCCGTTTACGCGTTACTCGAGAGTCGATACCCACTACCAGTACCTCCACCTTGCGCGGAGGCGGAGGCGGTGGCGCGGCTGAGCAGGAGCTGTTCGCGACCAGCTGCGTGGCGCAGGCGCGACGCCGACTTTGCGGCCAGGCGGCGTGGGCGAATCCTGTCAGCCGAGTTCGCGGCACAGGGTGACGGCCGGCGAGCCGGTCAGTCGGCCGCCTCCCAATCCCAGCGGCCAGCAAGCGCGGTGAGCCGTTTAGTAAGGAGGTCAGTCAGATCCATTCTATTCTGTTCGGGATCCTGTCTACCCCCTGTTGATGTTTCAAAATGTGATTGAAATGTTCATCTTGTGATGCGAGTGTAGTTCGTAGAACTTAGAATATTATGTGTAGTTTGAGCTTGGACATCTGTCTTATGAGTGCACACCACCAAATTTCTAAATCGGCCACTGACGCAAGTTGTAATTATCGGCAGTGTCCAAAGATAGGATCTACTGTGTCTATTACCCGAAACTAGTATGCTAATAAAGCAATTTATTTTCCAAAGATGGGGGTTTGAACCCTGTAGAGATCATGAATTGGCTAGACAGTGCCTCGTTTATCAAGTTTAATGGCTATATCGCTCGCACTGTCACAAAGATCACTGAGTGGAATACCATCCAATTTGTCGCACGTGGATGCTTTATTTATGAATTTACACCTCTTCATGATGGTACTGAGCTAATTCTCTTCATTCTTTGTTTAATTTATGCTGCCTAGATTGGAAGGATCCAAACATGCAAAGGGATAATAGCTCTGGTGATGGCATGCCGGGCACTCCAGGCACTCCAAGCCCGACCATGGTGCCCGTGTAAGGCACCGGAAGCGCTCTAGCGAGGTAATTGTTAGTTTAAAGAACTGCTATGTAGGTCTTCAGATTATTGGTGTGCTCTGTTCTTTGGATGTATGAGTGGCGGACTGATGCTGTAATATCTATACATTGTTGCCTTCCAGGCCCCTACTGATGTAAACAAAACCAATGGCTCTAATTTGCTTGTGAATGACCGAACAAGTACAAGTCGATGCTTGTTACGCACGTATTCCTCACTGTGGATGATGGCTGGATTTGTGTTTCTGATATACATGGGCCACCTATACATATGGGCTATGGTTGTCGTCATCCAAATCTCATGGCGAGGGAGCTCTTTAATCTGCTCAGGAAGGTCAATGAGGACAGGCAGCTTCCAGGGTTAGGCTTTTGAACTGGTAAGTTTAGTTGGTAGGTTTTGGTTTATTCAGGGTATGAGCTGTTGAAGGTTTGCTTGTCTTTAAGTTATTCTTTATATTATTTGGCACGACAGGCATTTTTTCTTTACTGCGATGCTGTTGCGTATGGCCGTTTTCTTAGTCGGCAGCTTGTCAACACTGTCACTTCAGATAAGTTACTGTACAAGCTTGTTAGTGGGATCATCAAGTATCAAATGTTATTTGCTACTTTCTCTATATAGCAGGTAACTCTTAACAGTCTTTTGTGTATGTAATTAATATTAGTGACAACCAGATATATAAGTTCAACAGTAGGAGGCATCTCACTTAACAAACCTTTTCCGAAATGCAATAGCTTTAACTATGTCGTACCTTTCAAGTTGTGTTGAGTTTAAGCATTTAAGTGGTGGTAGCAAACAAATTAATTTGAAGTTGGATCCAGGTACTTATTCACAGTTATCATGTTGATATACAGAATTAGGCAATTCAATAATGATAAAGTTTGACACTTGTTTGCTTGTGCCAAATGCAATTTATCAGTGTGTTAATCTCTCCTGTCATCCAGGTTTTGTATGGTTTATTCTCACGCTCAAGAAAAAGGCATACAAGTACCAGTTCAGTCAATATGCATGGACTCACATGATCCTTCTGATGGTATTTGCACAGTCATCTTTCACTGTGGCCAATATATATGAAGGAATATTCTGGTAAATTTTCAAACTTGTGGCATGTTCTTATGCTTTGATCCAATAAGATAATAAATGATGTTCTTCTGGAATGGTGTAGACTATTTATCATCTAGTATCCTGAAATATCCCTTTCTACGTTTCTACTTAATTTCCGATTTTCACTAGTTCTGCTCATAATTTATTTCAGGAGCCTTGCGAAACCCATTAGCTACATACTTACTAGTTTAAACTTCAAAGACTGTCCAGAACAAGTGATAGAATGATGAACATGATGTTTAATGTTGTACTAATTCGAAACAATGGCGAAGAAGACATACTTCTGGTTACTTAGCATTCAAATCTTAATATTTGTCAATTGAATGCAAACAACAAAGCAACTCATATCAGAAAGAAAGGCAGATCATTTGGACATATTTCAGTGCCTGTTGATTTCTGGTCTACTCTTGTATTTATTAGTTTTGGGTAGCATGCAGTGAATATGTGCTTCATTATCTAAAATAAAGTAAATATGTGCCTGCACAACTAGATGACTGGTGTCTGGCAGACACATTTAATTGTTCAGTGTAAGGCTGACATGACAAGTGCTTTTGTAGTTTCCTCTTACCAGCTTCATTAATTGCCATCAATGATGTTGCTGCGTATTTCTTTGGGTTCTTCTTTGGGAAAACACCTAATTAAGCTCTCTCCAAAAAAAACTTGGGAAGGCTTTCTAGGTGCATCAGTGGCTACACTATGCTCGTCTGCATTTGGGTTAGTACGTAGCCTTATTGTTTTTTCAACCTCACCCTGCATTGTGCATTTCTGATACTTCTCCTGCTCAGTTGTTCTATAGCATTATGCGTACCTGAGAGTCCTTGTGCAACTGAAATAAGTTGTTCATAATACCACCCATCTCTATCCAACTTGAGTTTTCACGGTGCCTTATTCTTCAGTTTTCGTCTTGTTTCTCATTGTAGTGACATATTGCACAAATGTTTTGTTATGTTGCTGACATATCATAATAACAATCTATTCTCTGTAGTAATGACGCTACGGCATTTCTTTCTAAAATAGAGTTCCCAATAATTCATCTCGCCGTGTGGATAACGCATTTTGTTGAGGTGATTTTTGTAAGTTTTGGTGGGTTTGTGTTGGAATAGGTGCACCAGCCTGCTCTATTATACTTTAAACATATATAATATACGTCTCCTGATATTTAGTTTACATTAATTATAACCACCTTCATGTTTAGAACAAAAATATCTATACCATATGTTGTTTAAAGCAAATGTGGACTCTTTGTGGATATAAATAAACACGAAGCCGATTTTTACACACT